>ML415976.1:0-14553 GCA_005239525.1 Nicotiana knightiana | reverse complement strand
TAAAAGGCACCTAATTGTGGTCATCTTGACCACAGGTGAATATGTTTCATTAAAATCAATGCCTTCTTGTTGAATGTCTCCTCGAATAACCAACCGTGCCTTTAGTCTTTCAAGAGTCCCATCAGAGTTGTGTTTCACCTTGTAAACCCATTTGCAAGGCAAAGCCCTCTTACCAGGGGGCAATGCAACTAGATCCCAGGTTTGATTCTGGTCTAAGGCCATAAGCTCAGCATCCATAGCTTGCTTCCAACCTGGATGCTCAGCAACATATGAATAATTGGGTGGTTCAGTGATGGTTGCAATGGTCCTGAGCAGCTGTTGGTTAGAAACTGAAAGAGCTGCAAATGACAATATTTGAGGAGTAATAGGATAAGTAAAACAAGCAGTTGTTAGATTAGTGAGGTAGATAGAATCACACATAAACTCATCCAAATATGCAGGCCTGTTGTGCTCCCTCTGAGATCTTCTGAGAGCAGGAATATGGGACTGAATTGTAGTGATAGGTGAATGAGGAGAAGGAATAGGTGATTGGGGTGAAGAGGTAGGGGACTGATGTACTGGTGNCTAATTAAATTCTTTAATTCAATTGTCAAATTAAGTTAATTAATTCTTATCAAAGATCAGAACGTTCTTTAGTGTGCGACCCCATAGGTTCAATACTAAACCGGTAGTAAATTGATCACATCAATAAACTAATCAAGGGTTGTGTCTAGCAACACTCTTTAACGACCGGATAGCATGAAGTATATAATTTACTCTTAAGAACCAGTAGAAGAATAAAGTAGTAATTTCTTCTGTCCTTATAGCTCTGGATCACCCTAGGATATGGTTCAACTGTCAAATCCTAATAGGCGACCAACTATATGTTCATGTCAAATATAATCGACCATTGAATGACCTAAGAAACTCATTTCTTCTTTCATTCAATTACCCTGGCCAAGGTCTTAGTTTGGTCGTTTATAATTCATGACAACATGGAGCTTAAACTCATTAACAAGAGTTGACAGATTCTATCTTGATCAATCACTAATTCTACAAATATTAAATCGTACCCAATATCTNATACACAAGGTACAACTCTAGGGTCAAACTTGGATCTATAATGTGGTAAGGTGGATGCATAACAAAGACATCCAAAGCATCTGAGGAAATCATAGTTGGGTGGTTTACCAAAAAATAATCTCATATGGTGTTTTATTGTGTAGGACAGAGGATGGGAATCTGTTAATAAGGAAAGTAGCAGTGAGTAGACATTCTCCCCAATAAACAAGAGGCAGATGTGATTGGTAAAGAAGAGCCCTTGAAGTTTCCAATAGATGCCTATGTTTTCTCTCAACCACCCCATTTTATTGAGGGGTGGCAATGCATGAAGTTTGGTAAATGATTCCTTGAGAGGTAAGGAAATCAGAAATGATGGATCCTACTCCTAATTCTTNACCGAGACCGATCCTTGCTATCAACTCTTTGATCAACGAAACCCGCGAACAAATTGAACAAAAAAATATAGTGCTGAATTTTCTCAAAAACTTTCAGCTTCCAAAGAACAACTGTTAGTTCCGGCATTTGGGTGATCAATTCATATATATACGTATCATTCACCAACTATTCTTATTAGGTCTACGAAAACAAATTAGTCCAATTACAACTGGACCTTTTCTTTGTTTTTTAGTCCGAACCGAACTACTTTACGTGAATCCAAATCCAATTAGATTTCACTTAACAAAGTTTCCAACGATTCCCAATATTTTATATAACATCTTTTATATAAAATAAGTACTAATTATATATATATATATANTAGCTTTCAATAAATAGGTCCAAGTTGCTCTACTATAGTCATCAACTATAGTAAGAAAATACTTTTATCCATCATAAATAGGTGACTTATAGGGTCCCCAAGTATCAACATGAATCAAATCAAACATACTTTTAGTCTTGATAGAACTAAGGGGAAAAGGCAATCTGGATTGTCTTGCCAGGGGAAAGATCTTACAAATGCACTTAGAGTCAGGAATAAAAGGAATAAAACTGAACTTTTTCATTGCAGAAAATGGAATGTGACCCAATCTAATGTGCCACAAATTTACATCAGAATTACCACATTTAGAAACATAACTACAATCTGGAAGACAACTGGAGTTCAAAGTTTCAGATTTAGGATCTACTGTAGGATTGAAATATCTTAGAAATTGACTGGATGAAGAGTTGNCCTTATAGCTCTGGATCACCCTAGGATATGGTTCAACTGTCAAATCCTAATAGGCGACCAACTATATGTTCATGTCAAATATAATCGACCATTGAATGACCTAAGAAACTCATTTCTTCTTTCATTCAATTACCCTGGCCAAGGTCTTAGTTTGGTCGTTTATAATTCATGACAACATGGAGCTTAAACTCATTAACAAGAGTTGACAGATTCTATCTTGATCAATCACTAATTCTACAAATATTAAATCGTACCCAATATCTTTTCAACTATCGCCCTAGGGCCATAGGTGTCTGGTATCAAAGCACAATAAATAACTTGTCAATCACTGTGACGATCTCAGGTCAAAGGAAATTCTTACATCACATTCTTCAAGAGAATATCCTATTGACAATTTATGGTAATTCTAACCATTAGGAATTATCTGATGAGTCGGTTCAATGATCATATCTCTATATGCATCATCTATCTATGTGATTTAGTTAACGAGATCAACTAATCTTTATCCCATAAAGAAGATCACATAAATATTGATCTAATCGGGTTACTAATGTCCAAATTAATAATCCTATGAACAAGAACAAATTTAGATTAAACTATAAGAAACTTTACTCTCATTATCATGATCTCCATCACAATGTCAAGTCTCAAAATTTAATCAAGGACCTTATCAAGTTAATCAAACAATTAATACTAACTATTATAAAAGAATATCAAATGCCACATATATTTTATATCAAATAACGTTCACAAAAATATGTTCGTATCATCAAATGTGATATTGGATCTAGGGCATATCTACTATATCCCTAACAATCTTCCACTTGCACTAGAGCCAATCGCTCTTGTACTTCATCCCCAATTTCCACTTGTGCTTGTCAAACTCCTTTGCGCTAAGAGCTTTAGTGAATGGGTCTACTACATTTTCCTTTCCATCAACCTTTTGAATCTCGACGTCTCCACGTTCAATGATCTCTCTTATCAAGTGATACCTTCGCAGAACGTGTTTGGACTTTTGGTGTTATCTTGGTTTGNGCTTCAGTCACTGAGTCAGCTACTGTAGCTTGTTTGGAACTTTTCCAACTCACCGCACCACCATTTAAGGTGAATACATAACCAGAGATAGATTTGCTATCATCTCTATCTGAAGAGAAACTTGCATCAGTATAACCTTCAAGTTTCAACTCAGAATCTCCATAGATGAGGAATTGGTCTTTAGTCCTTCTTAAGTACTTAAGAATGGTCTTCACCACCTTCCAATGTTCCTCACCAGGATTTGCCTGATATCGGCTAGTCACTCCAAGTGTATAAGCCACATCAGGACGTGTACATGTCATGGTATACATGATAGCTCCCACTGCACTAGCGTATGGGATCCTACTCATGCGTTCTCTCTCTTCAGGTGTTTTAGGACAATCCTCCCTACTGAGAGTAATTCTAGTGCCAATTTGTAGATAGCCTCTTTTGGAATTATCCATGTTATACCTCTTTAAGATGGTATCAATGTACAAAGGCTGGGAAAGTCCAAGTAGTTTCCTAGATCTATCTCTATAGATCTTTATTCCTAATATATAAGCTGTTTCTCCTAAGTCTTTCATGGAGAACTGTTCAGATAGCCAAATATTGGTACTTTGCAATGCCGGTATGTCATTCCCTATGAACAATATTTCATCAACATACAACACTAAGAATATAATTGTGCTCCCACTAACCTTTTTGTACACACAAGGTTCTTCTTCGCATCTAACAAAATTGAACTTTTCAATTATCTTGTTAAAGTGAATATTCCAACTTCGAGAAGCTTGCTTTAGTCCATAAATGGATCTTTGTAGCTTGCAAATTTTATTATGATCAGACGAAGATGTGAAACCTTCAGGTTGTGTCATGTACACATCCTCTTCTAGCTCACCATTAAGGAAAGCTATTTTCACATCCATTTGTCATATTTCATAATCATAGTATGCTGCTATAACAAGCAAAATCCTAATTGATTTGAGCATTGCCACGGGAGAGAAAGTCTCGTCATAGACGACTCCTTCTTTCTGACGATATCCCTTGGCAACAAGACGGGCTTTTTAGGTCTCTACTTTTCCGCCTGCTCCAATCTTTTTCTTAGAAACCCATTTACAACCAATATGTTTTATATCCATTGAAGGTTCAACTAAAGTCCATACTTTATTTTCCTTCATGGATGCGATTTCGGATTCTATGGCCTTTTGCCATTTCTCATAATCAGAACTTTGTATAGCCTCTTCATAGGTCTTAGGGTCATCATCATTATGATCAACCTCATTTGATACATCATCGTGTACCATTAGATTTAATCTAGTTGGTACATGACGTTCTCGTGTAGACCTTCTAAGAGGTACTTGTACAACTTGTTCACCTTGTGCTGGATTTGGTTGGTGTTCAATTTGGTTTGGAACTGGTTCATTAACCTGTTCCTGAACTACATTTAGTTCTTGAGCATCAACCGTTAAAGATGGCAACTTCCTTGGCAACTTCAAAACATCCAATAAAGGTTCTTCAACTTGGGTCTCATGATCTTTATATTGTGTTGATTCATTAGTTTCTTGAACATCATCAAGTTCTATTTCTCCATCATAATTTCCTTCTAAAAGAAATTCCCTTTCCAAAAAGGTTGCTCCTCTTGCCACAAACACTTTATGGTCAGAAGGGTGATAGAAATAATATCCCAGTATTTCTTTGGGATATCCAATGAACATACATTTATCAGATCTTGAGTCAAGTTTATTAGACTGCAGCCTCTTAACATAAGCTGGACAACCCCAAACTTTAATGTGTTTAAGGTTAGGCTTACGTCCTTTCCATATCTCATATGGTGCTGTAGAGACTGACTTAGTGGGAACTTTATTAAGTAAGTATGTTGCTTCTTCTAAATCATATCCCTATAAATTTATTGGAAGATCAGGAACCCATCATAGACCTCACCATATCTAATAAGGTTCGATTTCTCCTTTCAGACACACCATTGTGTTGTGGTGTTCCTGGAGGTGTCCACTGGGAGAGAATCTCATTCTCTTTGAGATATTTAGTAAAATCTTCACTAAGATATTCTCCACCTCTATCAGACCTTAGTATGTTGATACTTTTACCGGCCTGTTTCTCAACTTCACTACGGAACCTTTTGAACATTTCAAAAGATTCAGATTTGTGTTTCATAAGATACACAAATCCATATCTTGATATATCATCAGTGAAGGTGATGAAGTAAGAATATCCACCTCTAGCTTGAATTTTCATGGGCCCACAAACATCTGTATGAATTAGTCCCAATAATTCAGAAGCTCTTTCTCCACTTCCAGTAAATGGAGATTTGGTCATTTTTCCTTTGAGACAAGATTCACAAGTTGGATATGATTCAAAATCATATTTTTCAAGGTACCCTTCCTTGTACAACTTGTTAATTCTTTTCTCTCCAATATGATCAAGTCTACAATGCCAAAGGTATGTATGATTTGCTTGATCATTTCTTTTCCTCTTAAGACTTGAAACATGCGTAATCGAATAAGCATTCACATTAGGTAAGACATAAACATCATGTTGGAGATAGCCATTCACATATAAATTATCACTATAATAAATAGAGCAAATACCATTCCCTATATTAATGCGAAAACCACGTTTGTCTAACATAGAAGCTGAAATTATGTTCGAAATAAATTTAGGAACGTAATAACAATCATCCAATATAAGTACTTTGCCCGTAGGCATTATTAAAGAAATCGATCCTACAGCTACGGCCGCAACTTTTGCACTATTTCCAACTTGTAGATTAACTTCTCCTTTCTTCAACCTTATACTTATTTGGAACCCCTGCAACATATTGCAGATGTTATAACCACTACCAGTATCTAATACCCACAATGAAGAAATAGTAGTAGTTAAAGAAACTTTGAAAACATTTTTCATCAAAGCCTTACCCTGTTTCTTGTCCTTTAAAGTTTCAAGATACTCCTTGCAGTTTCTCTTCCAATGTCCTATTTCCTTACAATGGAAACATACAACATTAGATTGGTAAGCTTTGCCTTCTTTGCCTTTGGGTTTGGTCACACCACCCTTGGGCGCAGTAAGCTTTTTCTTGGGTTTACTTTTAGCCTTACCCTTCTTCTTAGAAGAGTTTCCAACCAACATGACAGTTCTTTTCTTCTTCTTCTCAGATGCAAGTTGATTCGCATAATCAATCAGCATATTAAGCATCTCATGAAGATCACAATCCATTTTATGCATATTGAAATTAATAACAAATTGTGAAAAGGATTCAGATAGCGACTGTAAGATCAAATCTTGAGAAAGCTCTTTGCCCAGTTTGCACCCCAACTTCTCAAATTCTTCAATAAGATCAATCATATAATTTACATGGGATCCAACTGGAGAGTTTCCAGTCAATTTGGATCCAAATAAAGCCTTAGATAGCTGGTATCTAGCTGTCCTGCTTTGTGTACCAAACATCTTCTTAAGATGTTCAATGATTGCAGTTGGATCCATATCCTGATGTTTCCTCTGTAGTTCAGAACTCATAGAAGCGAGAATGATGCATTTAGTAGTAAGACATTCTTCCAAGTATTTCTGATAAATCTTGGTAGCATCATCATCATCCTCGTCTGGGACTTCCTTGGAAGGCTTATCGATCACATCAATAAGTTTTTCATGCATGAGAACAATTCTCAAATTTCTGTACCAATCATCAAAGTTTGGTCCTACCAACTTAAAGTATTCCACGCAGTGATATGACAGACATATTGAGAAATCTAAAATATAGAAAAGAAAAAATAATAATATAAGAACATATTTGCATATATCATAAAGACATGGACTTTTATCTAAATGATATTTTTACTAAATATTTTAAACTATTTACCCTCGTTATAGCTTAAGAAATCTTTATTTCTGTTAGTGGAGTAAAGGAATCTTTTAACAATATGTATGAGCCCTTTGAAAGCCAAGTCGTTTCTCACATATATTTTAAAGGTAGGTACTCTTACCAATTGTATCCCTATACAATTTTCTTAAATAGCTCTATGTCAAATAGTCACCTGGTAGTCAGGTCGATCCTATTGGCATAATTGAGTTCAACCATCATGATAGTAAATAACTTATTAAATTTTATACTCCCCGGGTAGTCCAGGCGTCTAGTGCAAAATTGAATAATTCTTTCAATCCATACATCTAATACTACAAATAATTTTAACATATTCTCGAACTATAAGTCTCCTGGTAGTTAGGCCGCTCCTTATAAACAAGAAATAAGTAGAATTATTTACTTTGATGGATAACTCTATAATAAAATATTTTATATTTTATTATTTAAGAACTCAAATTTTAATAGGAGGGAATTGTTACTATAATAATTTTTAATAACATTAAGATTAAATTTTTATAGCACATGAATTTAATTCAAGTTGTCTGCATGCTTAGTCCTAAATTAATTTACATCACATGTAATAAATAGTTTGAAATATAAAGAACAAACATGAGACAAATAAACATAATTCAACATACTGTTAGCATACATATCCTATATAGTGTAAAAGTTGAGGATGAAACTTTATGTATCACATATAAATAAATTCATACCACAATAACTTTACGGTTCATAACAGTAACAAAGAAACTTCAAAAGTGTTTTCAATTCATCACATGCAATTGAGGCTTTAATAATGTTTTGACAAAATTTTATTCTTAATAAAAATAACATCAGGTGGTAAACTTTTAAACAATTTCAAAATTGAGAAGTATTATGGTTTGAACTCTTCAAATATAATCTTAAAAATATCTCGTAAATAAATTTTAGACACGAGAAACCATGACTCTGATACCACTGAAGGATTGCATATAGGTGTTCGTAACACGCCGCAGAATACAATAACAATCCTAGATAGATCTTTTCGTGTTTAAAAATTTATTTACATGTCAAAGATCGGATCTTAGACGTACCTGATGAAGAGAGTCTCGTTTCAAAATTTCTTCGATAGTGCGAAGACTCTATGCGTATCCACACCGAGATCGATCCTTGATATTAACTCTTTGATCAACGAAACCCGCAAACAAATTGAACAAAAATATATAGTTCTGAATTTTCTCAAAAACTTTCAGCCAACTACGTAACAAAGAAAATAATTTGCTTTGTCAAAATATTTCTTGGTGCAGTTCTTCCAAAGAACAACTGTTAGTTCCGGTATTTGGGTGATCAATTCATATTATATACGTATCATTCACCAACTATTCCTATTAGGTCTAGGAAAACAAATTAGTCCAATTAAAATTGGACCTTTTTTTGTTTTTTAGTCCGAACCGAACTACTTTACGTGAATCCAAATCCAATTTGATTTCACTTAACAAAGTTTCCAACGATTCCCAATAGTTNATATATACACATACATGTTTTAACCAAGGGATATAATTTAATTTTGTATTCCAAATAGAAAACTTTAATTTGTTCACACTATTAATTATATCCTCTATGCTAGCAAAAAATATAATAATGTTTTATTTGGACTGATAACTTTATTTATTTGACTAATTAAATTCTTTAATTCAATTATCAAATTAAGTTAATTAATTCTTATCAAAGATCAGAACGCTCGTTAGTGTGCGACCCCATAGGTTCAATACTAAACCGGTAGTAAATTGATCACATCAATATACTAATCAAGGGTGGTGTCTAGAAACACTCCTTAACGACCGGATAGCATGAAGTATATAATTTACTCTCAAGAACGAGTAGAAGAATAAAGTAGTAATTCTTTCTGTCCTTATAGCTCTGAATCACCCTAGGATATGGTTCAACTGTCAAATCCTAATAGGCGACCAACTATGTGTTCATGTCAAATATAATCGACCATTGAATGACCTAAGAAACTCATTTCTTCTTTCATTCAATTGCCCTGACCAAGGTCTTAGTTTGGTCGTTTATAATTCATGACAACATGGAGCTTAAACTCATTACCAAGAGTTGACAGATTCCATCTTGATCAATCACTAATTCTACAAATATTAAATCGTACCCAATATCCTTTCAACTATCGCCCTAGGGCCTAGGTGTCTGGTATCAGAACACAATAAATAACTTGTCAATCACTATGACGATCTCAGGTCAAAGAAAATTCTTACATCACATTCTTCAAGAGAATATCCTATTGACAGTTTATGGTAATTCTAACCATTAGGAATTATCCGATGAGTCGGTTCAATGATCATATCTCTATATGCATCATTTATCTATGTGATTTAGTTAACGAGATCAACTAATCTTTATCCCATAAAGATGATCACATAAATATTGATCTAACCGGATTACTAATGTCCAAATTAATAATCCTATGATCAAGAACAAATTTAGATTAAACTATAAGAAACTTTACTCTCATTATCATGATCTCCATCACAATGTCAAGTCTCAAAATTTAATCAAGGACCTTATCAAGTTAATCAAACAATTAATACTAACTATTATAAAAGAATATCAAATGCCACATATATTTTATATCAAATAACGTTCACAAAAATATGTTCGAATCATCAAATGTGATATTGGATCTAGGGAATATTTACTATATTCCTAACATATACCCCCTAATAAATCCATGAAAACAACATTTTCTTATATATTTGTTTGAGTTCCCAAAATACATTAACTCCATTGAAGCAATTCCTCTTAGTTATATGTGTTACCTCTTTCTAGTATGTAGTTGAGGAAATCTAACTTTCGAATGAAAAAATACATTCAGAACAAATATAATTAGTACTTATTATGTTAGCCAGATTTTAGGCTTTACTCATTTGCAAAGATAAAAAAAACAGTATGAAGTTTTAAATTATTCTCATATTTCACTGTCGTCTCCCCTTCTTTTCTCTCTCTTCATAAAATTCCCTTTGGGGTTATAATGGGCCTAAATTTAACAACCTTGATGGGGGCATTTGCATCTATATTCATTTTTGGTGTCAGGTTTTAACTTGTGCTCGCTTTGTAAAAAAAATTGCAAGTGTACCCGCTTTTTCGCATAACTTCAACATACGGGGCTGAAGTAGCAAGGGCAATCACGCAAAACTTCAGCATTCTAGTAGACGGGCCTGAAGTAGCAAGTGTGCTAAACCAAGTGTGCTGAAGTTTTTGTTTGTAATTGATGAACTTAAGTATAGTAGCTGAAGTTTTGTTCTCTATTTGATGGAGTTTTTGTTTGTAATTGCTGAAGTTTTTATTTTTGTAACTGGCGAACTTCAGCTTTAGAGCTGAAGTTTTTGTTTTGTAACTGGCGAACTTCAGCTCGAGCTGAAGTTTTTGTTTGTAATTGATGAACTTAAGTATAGTAGCTGAAGTTTTGTTCTCTATTTGATGGAGTTTTTGTTTGTAATTGATGAACTTAAGTATAGTAGCTGAAGTTTTGTTCTCTATTTGATGGAGTTTTTGTTTGTAATTGCTGAAGTTTTTATTTTTGTAACTGGCAAACTTCAGCTCTAGAGCTGAAGTTTTTGTTTTGTAACTGGCGAACTTCAGCTCTAGAGCTGAAGTTTTTGTTTGTAATTGATGAACTTAAGCATAGTAGCTGAAGTTTTGTTCTCTATTTGATGAAGATTTTGTTTGTAATTACTGAAGTTTTTATTTTTGTAACTGGCGAACTTCAGCTCAAGAGCTGAAGTTTTTGTTTTTGTAACTGGCGAACTTCAGCTCTAGAGCTGAAGTTTTTGTTTTTGTAACTGGCGAACTTCAGCTCTAAAGCTGAAGTTTTTGTTTTGTATGGCGAACTTCAGATCTATAGCTGAAGTTTTTGTTTTGTAACTGGCGAAATTCAGCTCTAGAGCTGAATATTTATGGCAATCATCCCATGAACTGAAGTTCCATTGTAGCACCAATAGCAGCATAAGAAAGAAGAAGAAGAAGAAGAAGAAGAAGAAGAAGAAGAAGAAGAAGAAGAAGAAGAAGAAGAAGAAAAAGAAAACGAAGGAGGAGAAGGAGGAGGAGAAAGGGGGCTGAAGTTTTTGTTTTGTAACTGGCGAACTTCAGCTCTAGAGCTGAAGTTTTTGTTTGTAATTGATGAACTTAAGTATAGTAGCTGAAGTGTTGTTCTCTGTTTTTGTAACTGGCGAACTTCAGTTCTAGAGCTGAAGTTTTTGTTTTGTAACTGGTGAACTTCAGCTCTAGAGCTGAAGTTTTTGTTTTGTAACTGGCGAAATTCAGCTCTAGAGCTGAATATTTATGGCAATCATCCCATGAACTGAAGTTCCATAGCAGCACCAACAGCAGCAACAACAGTAGAAGAAGAAGAAGAAGAAGAAGAAGAAGAAGAAGAAGAATGAGGAGGAGGAGAAAGGGGGCTGAAGTTATTTAAAAAGTGGGTACAAGTTAAAAGTTTAAAAAAAATGGGTATAGACAATGGAGGCAACCAAATAGGGCGCCCCGTGTAATTTTTACACCTTGATGGGGTAAAACTTGGACCGGGTAGCCATCTAAAATCGAACCAAGTCAATTAAAAAACTGAAACTATTTTTGTTTGGTTTGATTTTGGTTTTGAATTTTAAAAATCGATTAAATTTAGTTTAGTTTAATTAAAAAATAACCGAAGAAATCGAATCAACCTATATATATATATGGTCACCATTTGCACTTTTAGTTAATTCTTTGCTATTATAATAATCTAGTTCTTTGCCTTTATATTCTAGTTTGGTTGTTAGTTTTCTTTTGGTATGTAAAAAATTTATGTTATACATAATCTATTTCTAATTGTGTCCTTAAATTATTCATTACTATTTGATTCAATTATCATCAATAAATGTTGGTAAATAATAAATTTCTCAAAAAGAAATTGGTTTGATAGTGTTACGTTGAAGATCTAGTCGCCAAAATATGCGTTTGGTAGTGTATGTGTCTTACTTAAGAAACAGCCGATAAATAATCGAAAAAATGAAAAAACCGACAAAAATTGAATCGATAAAAAACCGACTTAATTGATTTGGTTTGATTCCAACATTTGGAAAAACGAATTAGTTTTTTTTATAGGAAAAATCGATCCAAACCGAATCATGGACACCGCTAGCGCTAATCGATGAATAACCAACGTTTGTTAGTTTTTGAAAAAATAGCCAAAACATAAAAATACGGAGTATACACTCTCAAATACAATAACTCCATGAAATTAGTACTTCGTGGTAGCAAAGAATAGAAGAACTAACCCAAATAGCCGTCCATCCAATTATTTAAACTAAAAATAGCCAACGGATGTATAATATATGCATAATTTATGTATTAAATATGTATAATTATGTATATTCAATGTATAATATATGTATACAGCTAGAAAAAGTAAACAATAAATATGAAAGAATATGCGTTACCTCTTTCTAATATGTAGTTGATGAAATCTAACTTTTAAATAATAAGTTGAAAAAAATTTAGATAGGACGTGATCAAAATTACTTTAAACGAGATTTTATACCCTACACTCAAGGGAGTGGTCTAGTGATCAATAAAGTAGGAGAGAATCATGAGATCTCAGGTTTAAATTTCAGCAAAAGCACTGGTGATTTCTCATTTGTCCAAGTCTTATATCTATTGCCGGTCAAAGGCCGCAAGTATCCTGTGATATTAATCGAGGTGCATGCAAGCTGACTTGAACACTATAATTATTAAAAGAAAAGAGTATCTCTTTTCTCTCTTTTTTTCATTCATTATGTTTATGAAACTAACAAGTCATTCTTTAAAATTTGAATTACTCGAGAATTTGGATTGTTGAAAGTATAATATGGTAATTATTGTTGGATGCAAATGTGAATGTATATCTATAGCAGTCACTTCGAGAGTGAATCGATTCTTTTTTTCTTTTTGAGCTTCTCTTTTCAGTATGATTGTGTATTTGTCTTTACACCCTTAATCATGGGTTTTTATGATTTTATTTTCGTTTAGATAATTTAAACTCTTCGGAAAAAGAGAGTGTGAGCATGTGATTTTTACTCGCCGTATCGTCCTATAAAAATCCCAATAAATCAATTGATTTTATAAATATTGACTGACTTTTCAGTAATTAATTGTGAATTATTTGCGTTGCTGACATATCCATAATTCATCTTTCAAAATCATTGAAATTCTGCATTACGAATTTATTGGTCATAATTAGTTAAATGATAGACAAATGACGAATATCTGACGTAATGTAGTTGTTAATAATTGATTACTACAGAAATTAATCATCCTTTATTCAATAAAACGCGGTTTGAATTAGGAATATAGAATTGGTCGTGTCATTATTGATTAATCCATAAATAAATGAGGATTAAATTAATTACTACACTCCTTGGTTTTTTAGAGTGGAAATTAACTAATTAATCTTTAGTTAAATAAAAGAGGGTTAAAATCGGACCTGGGCCAAAGCTGCCCAGGCCCAAATCTTTTTTATACACCCATACAATCCAGGCCCAAAACCCAATCCCCTACCCGGCCTGCCCCAACTTAACCAAAGCGACGCCGTTTAAGCCAAGTTCAACCCCAGCCATTGATCTATCCTTGATCCAACGGCTGGGAACTAACCACCCGTTTAGTATTTAACTGCCCGAACCCCACCCCATACCCTCATTCATCTGAAACCCAACCCCTGACCTAAACCCTAGCCGCCCCCATTTGCGTCTCTCTCTCATCTCTCTAAACCTAAACCCTAGCCGCCCCAAAATCCTACCGCCGTCCGGACACCGGACCTCCTCTAATCACCCCCAAATTTTCACCCTACGATCCTCTCCTTCCCCTTAACCCCATCCCACCATCAGCTTCCCTAAAAAACCACCCAAATTCCTTCGATTTCAGATCTAAGAAAGGCAGAAGACTTAGTTCCTGTTACCAAGGCAATCCGGAATGATTAATGGTTCAAAACCACATGAGTCAACAGCTCTTAGTGAGAGCTGTTGATTCATGTGGGTTTGGATCATTTCCAAACCCTGCCGGGCTTGTTAGTACCCCACTGGTATCCCTTCCCCCCTTTGCATTTTCTTTTTCTTTCTTTTTTCTGATATTGCTTCTTTTAGAAAGAAAATGAAACCGCATGCTCACTGTTTAAAACATGTTTGTAGCATTTTTTGTTTGTTCTCGACTTAGTTCAGATCTGCAAATGCATTCATGCTATGTTTAGCCTATTAGATCTTTGATTCGAGTTTAGTGTTGTTAAATATCCTCTTTTCTTGGCCTGTTTAATTCCAAATATGCATGATTCTCTTTAGGTTTTTCTGTGCATGTATGACTGTGTCAGCCCATGCTATTCCTTGTTTGTCTCCTTTTTTTTGATTCATCTAGATCTTGATCCTTGTTATCATGCACATGCTGATTAGTTTAACATTTTGGA
>ML415972.1:19756-35316 GCA_005239525.1 Nicotiana knightiana | reverse complement strand
AAAAATGATTTCGAAGCTTTGGTTATGGTTCCTTGGGTAGTATTTATTTTCCCGGACAAATATCTTGCAATCCGGTACCGGATCCGTACCAAAGCGTCCGTCCTGGACCATGGCAGGCGATAATGCAGGCACGACTGGCGGAATTCAAGTTTAATTGCCATAAAATGCAAAAACAAATCACTTGATCATTTCGAAGCATTGGTTATGGTTCCTTGAGTCATATTTGATATCCCGGACAAATAGCATGCGATCCGGTACATGCTCCGTACCAAGGCGTACGGTCTGGACCATGGCAGGCGATAATATAGGACGTCTGGTGGAATTCCAGTTTAATTGCCATAAAATCCCAAAAAATGTAACTTGATCATTTCGAAGCATTGGTAATGGCCCCTTGGGTCGTATTTGATATCCCGTACAAATATCATGACATCCGGTACCGGCTTCCTACCAAGGCGTCCGACCTGGACCATAGCAGGCGATAATACAGGCACGACTGGCGGAATTCAAGTTTAATTAGCATAAAATGCCAAAATATGTAACTTGATCATTTCGAAGCGTTGGTTGTGGTTCCTTGGTCGTATTTGATATCCCGGACAAATATCATGCAATTTGGTTCCGGCTACGTACCAAGGCGTCCGGCCTGGACCATGGATGTCGATAATACAGGCACGACTGGAGGAATTCCAATTTAATTGCCATAAAATTCATAAAAATGTAACTTGGTCATTTCGAAGCATTGGTTATGGTTCCTTGGGTCATATGATGTCCCGAAAAAAATACCATGTGATCTGGTACCGGCTCCATACCAAGGCGTCCCGCCTGGACCATGGCAGGCGATAATACAGGCACGACTGGCGGAATTCCAGTTTAATTGCCATAAAATGTCAAAAAATGTAACTTGATCATTTCGAAGAGTTGGTTATGGTTCCTTGGGTTGTATTTGATGTCCCGAAAAAATATCATACGATACAGTACCGGCTCCATACCAAGGCGTCCGGCCTGGACCATGGATGGCGATAATACAGACACGACTGGCGGAATTCCAGTTTAATTGCCATAAAATGCCAAAATATGTAACTTGATAATTTCGAAGCGTTGGTTGTGGCTCCTTGAGCCGTATTTGACGTCTCAGACAAATATCATGCGATTTGGTATCGGCTACGTACCAAGGCGTCCGGCCTGGACCATGGATGGCGATAATACAGGCACGACTGGCGGAATTCCAATTTAATTGCCATAAAATGCATAAAAATTTAACTTGATCATTTCGAAGCATTGGTTATGGTTCCTTGGGTCATAATTGATGTCCCGGAAAAATATCATTTAATTCGGTACCTTCTACGTAACACGGCGTCCGGCCTGGACCATGGCAGGCGATAATACAGGCACGACTTGGCGGAATTCCTGTTTAATTGCCATAAAATTCCAAAAAATGTAATTTGATCATTTTGGTGAATTAGTTATGGTTCCTTGGGTTGTATTTGATTTCCCGAAAAAATATCATATGATCCGGTACCGGCTCAATACCAAGGCGTCCGGCCTGGACCATGGATGGCGATAATACAGGCACGACTGGCGAAATTGTTGTTTAATAGCCATAAAATGCCAAAAAATGTAACTTGATCATTTTGAAGCATTGGTTATGGTTCCTTGGGTCATATTTGATGTCCGAGACAAATATCATGTGATCCGGTACCGGCTCCATACCAAGGCGTCCGGCCTGGACCATGGCAGGTGATAATACAGGCATGACTGGCGGAATTCCAGTTTAATTGCCATTAAATGCCATAAAATGTAACTTGATAATTTCGAAGCGTTGGTTCTGGTTCCTTGTATCATTTTTGATGTCTTGAAAAAATATTATGAGATTCGGTACAGGTTCCGTACCAAGGTGCCCGGCCTGGACCATGGCAGGCGATAATACAGGCAAGTCTAGCGTAATTCCAGTTTAATCAAGTTCGAAATGATCAAGTTACATTGGGTCGTATTTTCTATCCCGGAAAAATAACATGCTATACCGGACAAATATCATGCTATCCCGTACCGGCTCCGTACCAAGGCATCCGACCTGGACCATGGCAGGCGATAATACAGGCACGGCTGTCGGAATTCCAATTTACTTGCCATAGAATTCCAAAAAATGTAACTTCATCATTTCGAAGCATTGGTTTTGGTTCCTTGTGTCGTATTTGATGTGTCGGAAAAGTATCACGAGATTCGGTACCGGCTTCGTACCAAGGAGTCCAACCTGGACCATGGAAGGCGATAATACAGACATTACTGGCGGAATTCCAGTTTAATTCCCATAAAATGCCAAAAAATGTAACTTGATCATTTCGAAGCGTTGGTTATGGATCCTTGGGTCATATTTGAAGCCCAGACAAATATCGTGTGATTCGGTACCGGCTACGCACCAAGGCGTCCGGCCTGGACCATAGTAGGCGATAATACACGCACGACTTGGCGGAACTCCAGTTTAATTGCCATAAAATGTTACTTGATCATTTAGAAGAGTTGGTTATGGTTCCTTGGGTTGTATTTGATGTCCAGGACAAATATCATGTGATCCGGTACCGGCTGCATACGAAGTTTTCCGGCCTGGACCATGGATGGCGATAATACAGGCATGACTGGCGGAATTCCAATTTAAATGCCATAAAAGGCCAAAAAATATAACTTGCTCATTTCGAAGCGTATGTTGTGGTTACTTGGGTAATATTTAATGTTTCGGAGAAATATCATGTGATCCGATACCGGCTCCGTACCAAGGCGTCCGGCCTGGACTATGGTAGGCGATAATACAAGCACGGCTGGCGGAATTCCATTTTAATTGCCACAAAAGGCCAAAAAAAATGTAACTTGATCATTTTGAAGCGTTGGTTATGGTTCCTTTGGTTGTATTTGATGTCTCGGACAAATGATATGCGATTCGGTACCATCTACATACTACGATGTCCGGCTTGGACCATGGCAGGCGATAATACAGGCACGACTGGCGGAATTCCAGTTTAATAGCTATAAAATGCTAAAAAATGTAACTTGATCATTTCGAAGTGTTGGTTATGGTTCTTTGGGTCACATTTGATGTCCCAAACAAATATCATGTGATCCGGTACCGGCTACATACCAAGGCGTCCGGCCTGGACCATTGATGGCGATAATACAGGCACGACTGGCGGAATTCCAGTTTAATAGCTATAAAATGCTAAAAAATGTAACTTGATCATTTCGAAGTGTTGGTTATGGTTCTTTGGGTCACATTTGATGTCCCAAACAAATATCATGTGATCCGGTACCGGCTACATACCAAGGCGTCCGGCCTGGACCATTGATGGCGATAATACAGGCACGACTGGCGGAATTCCAGTTTAATAGCTATAAAATGCTAAAAAATGTAACTTGATCATTTCGAAGTGTTGGTTATGGTTCTTTGGGTCACATTTGATGTCCCAAACAAATATCATGTGATCCGGTACCGGCTACATACCAAGGCGTCCGGCCTGGACCATTGATGGCGATAATACAGGCACGACTGGCGGAATTCCAGTTTAATAGCCATAAATTGCCAAAAAATGTAACTTGATCATTATGAAACATAGGTTATGGTTCCTTGGGTCATAGTTTACGTCCCGGAAAATATCATGTGACCCGGTACCGTATCCCTAACAAGGCGTCCGACCTGGACCATGGCAGGCGATAATACAGGCACGACTGGCGGAATTCCAGTTTAATAGCCATAAATTGCCAAAAAATGTAACTTGATCATTATGAAACATAGGTTATGGTTCCTTGGGTCATAGTTTACGTCCCGGAAAATATCATGTGACCCGGTACCGTATCCCTAACAAGGCGTCCGACCTGGACCATGGCAGGCGATAATACAGGCACGACTGGCGGAATTCCAGTTTAATAGCCATAAATTGCCAAAAAATGTAACTTGATCATTATGAAACATAGGTTATGGTTCCTTGGGTCATAGTTTACGTCCCGGAAAATATCATGTGACCCGGTACCGTATCCCTAACAAGGCGTCCGACCTGGACCATGGCAGGCGATAATACAGGCACGACTGGCGGAATTCCAGTTTAATAGCCATAAATTGCCAAAAAATGTAACTTGATCATTTCGAAGTGTTGGTTATGGTTCCTTGGGTCATATTTGATATCCCGAATAAATATCATGCAGTCCGGTACCGGCTCCGTGCCAAGGCGTCTGGCCTGGACCATGGCTAGCGATAATACGTGCACGACTGACGAAATTCCAGTTTAATTGCCATAAAATGACAACAAATGTAACTTGATCATTTCGAAGAGTTGGTTATGGTTCCTTGGGTCATATTTCATATCCTGGACAAATATCATGTGGCCCGGTACCGGCTCCGTACCAAGGCGTCCGCCCTGGACAACGGCAGGCGATAATACAGGCACAACTCTCACAATTCTAGTTTAATTGACATAAAATGTCAAAAACTGTAACTTACTCATTTCAAAGCGTTGGTTATGGTTCCTTGGGTCATATTTGTTGTAACATGATCATTTCGAAGCGTTGGTTATGGTTCCTTGTGTCGTATTTGATGTCTCAGATAAGTATAGTGAGATTTGGTACCGGCTCCGTACCAAGGGCTCCGACCTGGACCATGGTAGGCGATAATAAAGGCATGACTGGCGCAATTCCAGTTTAATTACCATAAAATTCAAAAAAATGTAACTTGATCATTTCGAGGTTTTGGTTATGGTTCCTTGTGTCGTATTTGATGTCTCAGATAAGTATAGTGAGATTCGGTATCGGCTCTGTACCAAGGGCTTCGGCCTGGACCATGGCAGGCGATAATACATGCACGACTGACGGATTTCATTGCCAAAAAATTTAACTTGATCATTTCGAAGAGTTGGTTATAGTTTATTGAGTTGTATTTGATGTCCAAGAAAAATAACATGTGATCTGGTACCGGCTCCATACCAAGGCGTCCGGCCTGGACCATGGATGGCGATAATACAGGGACGACTTGCGAAATTCCAATTTAATTTCCATAAAATGCCAAATAATGTAACTTGGTCATTTCGAAGCATTAGTTATGGTTCGTTGGATCGTATTTGATGTCCAGGACAAATATCATATGATCCGGTACCGGCCCCGTACCAAGGCGTCCGGCCTGGACCATGGTAGGCACTAATACACGCACGACTAGCAGAATTCCAGTTTAAATTCCATAGAATGCCAAAAAATGTAACTTGATCATTTCGAAACATTGGTTATGGTTCCTTGGGTCATATTTGATATCCCAGAAAAATATCATGCGATACGGTACTGGCTCCGTACCAAGGCATCCGGCCTGGACCATGGCAAGCGATAATACATGCACGACTGACGGAATTCCAGTTTAATTTCCATAAAATGCCAAAAAGGTAACTTGATCATTGCGAAGCGTTGGTTATGGTTCCTTGGGTCGTATTTGATGTCCCAGAAAAATATTATGAGATCCGGTACCGGCAGCGTACCAAGGCGTCCGGCCTGGACCATGGCAGGCGATAATACAGGCACGACTGCCAGAATTCCAGTTTAATTGCCATAAAATGCCAAAAAGTGTAATTTGATCATTTCGAAGCGTTGGTTATGGTTCCTTGGGTCATATTTGATGTCCTGGAGAAATATAATGCGATCCGGTAACGGCTCTGTTCCAAGGCGTACGGCCTGGACCATGGCAGGCTATAATATAGGCATGACTAGTGGAATTCCAATTTAATTGCCATAAAATACCAAAAAATGTAACTTGATCACTTCGAAGCATTGGTTATGGTTCCTTTGGTCGTATTTGATGTCCCGGACAAATATCATGATATCCGGTACCGACTCCGTACCAAGGCGTCTGGCCTGGACCATGGCAGAAAATAATACAGGCACGACTGGCGAAATTCCAGTTTAATAGCCATAAAATGCCAAAAATGTAACTTGATCATTTCAAAGCGTTGGTTATGGTTCCTTGGGTCATATTTTATGCCCGGACAAATATCGTGCGATTCGGTACCGGCTACGCACTAAGGCGTCCGGCCTGGACCATAGTAGGCGATAATACACGCACGACTTGGCGGAACTCCAGTTTAATTGCCATAAAATGCCAAAAAATGTTAATTGATCATTTAGAAGAGTTGGTTATGGTTCCTTGGGTTGTATTTGATGTCCCGGACAAATATCATGTGATCCGGTACCGTCTGCATACCATGTTTTTCGGCCTGGACCATGGATGGCGATAATACAGGCATGACTGGCGGAATTCCAATTTAAATGCCATAAAAGGCCAAAAAAAATAACTTGCTCATTTCGAAGCGTATGTTGTGGTTACTTGGGTATTATTTAATGTCCCGGAGAAATATCATGTGATCCGGTACCGGCTCAGTACCAAGGCGTCCGGCCTAGACTATGGTAGTCGATAATACAGGCACGGCTGGCGGAATTCCATTTTAATTGCCACAAAAGGCCTAAAAATGTAACTTGATCATTTTGAAGCGTTAGTTATGGTTCCTTTGGTTGTATTTGATGTCCCAGACAAATGACACGCGATTCGGTACCATCTACGTACTACGATGTCTGGCTTGGACCATGGCAGGCGATAATACAGGCACGACTTGACGAAATTCCAGTTTAAATGCCATAAAATGTCAAAAAATGTAACTTGATCATTTCGAAGAGTTGGTTATGGTTCCTTGGGTTGTATTTGATATCCCAGAAAAATATTATGTGATCCGATACCGGCTCCATACCAAGGCGTCCGACCTGGACCATGGATGGCGATAATACAGGCACGACTGGCGGAATTTCAGTTTAATAGCTATAAAATGCTAAAAAATGTAACTTGCTCATTTCGAAGCGTTGGTTATGGTTCTTTGGGTCATATTTGATGTCCCGAATAAATATCATGTGATCCGGTACCGTCTCCATACCAAGGCGTCCGTCCTGGACCATTGATGGCGATAATACAGGCACGACTGGCGGAATTCCAGTTTAATAGCCATAAATTGCCAAAAAATGTAACTTGATCATTTCGAAACGTAGGTTATGGTTCCTTGGGTCATATTTTATGTCCCGGACAAATATCATGCGACCCGGTACCGGATCCCTAACAAGGCGTCCGGCCTAGACCATGGCAGGCGATAATACAGGCACGACTAACGGAATTCCAGTTTAATTGCCATAAAATGCCAAAAAATGTAACTTGATCATTTCGAAGAGTTGGTTATGGTTCCTTGGGTTGTATTTGATATCCCAGAAAAATATTATGTGATCCGATACCGGCTCCATACCAAGGCGTCCGACCTGGACCATGGATGGCGATAATACAGGCACGACTGGCGGAATTTCAGTTTAATAGCTATAAAATGCTAAAAAATGTAACTTGCTCATTTCGAAGCGTTGGTTATGGTTCTTTGGGTCATATTTGATGTCCCGAATAAATATCATGTGATCCGGTACCGTCTCCATACCAAGGCGTCCGTCCTGGACCATTGATGGCGATAATACAGGCACGACTGGCGGAATTCCAGTTTAATTGCCATAAAATACCAAAAAATGTAACTTGATAATTTCGAAATNTAATACAAGCACGACTTGGCGGAATTCCAGTTTAATTGCCATAAAATGCCAAAAAATGTAACTTGATCATTTCGAAGTGTTGGTTATGGTTCCTTGGGTCATATTTGATATCCCGAATAAATATCATGCGGTCCGATACCGGGTCCGTGCCAAGGCGTCTGGCCTGGACCATGGCTAGCGATAATACGTGCACGACTGACGGAGTTCCAGTTTAATTGCCCTAAAATGCCAAAAAATGCAACTTGATCATTTCGAAGCATTGGTTATGGTTCCTTGGGTCGTATTTAATGTCCTGGAAAAATATCATGCGATCCGATAACGGCTCCGTACCAAGGCGTCCGCCCTGGACCATGGCAGGCGATAATACAAGCACGACTTGGCAGAATTCCTGTTTAATTGCCATAAAATGCCAAAAAATGTAACTTGATCATTTCGAAGCGTTGGTTATGGTTCCATGGGTCGTATTTAACGTCCCGAAAAACTATCATGCGATCCGATAACGGCTCCGTACCACGGCGTCCGGCCTGGACCATCGCAGGCGATAATACAAGCACGAATTGGCGAAATTCCAGTTTAATTGCCATAAAATGCCAAAAATTGTAACTTGATCATTTCGAAATGTAGGTTATGGTTCCTTGGGTCATATTTGATGTCCCAGACAAATATCATGCGACCCGGTACTGGCTCCCTAACAAGGCGTCCGGCCTGGACCATGGCAGGCGATAATACAGGCACGACTAGCGGAACTCCAGTTTAATTTCTATAAAATGCCACGAAATGTAACTTGATAATTTTAAAGCGTTGGTTATGGTTTCTTATGTCGTATTTGATGTCTCGGACAAATATCATGAGTTTCGGTACCGAGTCCATACCAAGGAGTCCGACTTGGACCATGGCAGGCGATAATACAGGCATGATTGCGGAATTCCAGTTTAATTGCCATAAAATACCAAAAAATGTAACTTGATCATTTTGAAGCGTTGGTTATGGTTACTTGGGTCATATTTGATGTCCCGTAAAAATATCATGTGATTCGGTACTGGCTATGTACAACGGCGTCCGGCCTGGACCATGGCAGGTGATAATAAAGGCACGACTTGGCGGAATTCCAGTTTAATTGCCATAAAATGCAATTAAATGTAACTTGATTATTTCGAAGCGTTGGTTATGGTTCCTTGGGTCATATTTGATATCCCGAACAAATATCATACGGTCCGGTACCGGCTCCGTACCAAGGCGTCTGGCCTTGACCATGGCAAGCGATAATACATGCACGATTGGCGAAATTCCAGCTTAATTGCCATAAAATGCCAAAAAATGTAATTTGATCATTTCTAAGCGTTGCTTATGGTTCCGTGGGTCGTATTTTATGTCCTGGACATATATCATGCAATCCGCTACCGGTTCTGTACCAAGGCATCCGGCCTGCACCATGGCAGGCGATAATAGAGGCTCGACTGGCGGAATTCCAGTTTAATTGCCGTAAAATGCCAAAAAATGTAACTTGATCATTTTGAAGCGTTGGTTATGGTTCCTTGGGTCATATTTTATGTCCCGAACAAATATCATGCGACCCGGTATCGGCTCCGTACCAAGGCGTCCGGCCTGGACTATGGCAGGCGATTTTACAGGCACAACTGGCGGAATTCCAGTTTAATTTCCATAAAATGCCAAAAAATGTAACTTGATCATTACCAAGCATTGGTTATGGTTTCTTGGGTTGTATTTGATGTCCCGGACAAATATCACGCGATTCGATACCGGCTACATACCAAGGCGTCCGGCATGGACCATGGAAGGCGATAATGCAGGAACGACTTGGCGGAATTCTAGTTTAATTACCATAAAATGTCAAAAAATGTAACTTGATCCTTTCTAAGAGTTGGTTATGGTTTCTTGGGTTTTATTTGATTTCCCGGACAAATATCATGCGATCCGGTACCAGATCCATANTACCAAGGCGTCCGGCCTGGACCATGGAAGGCGATAATGCAGGAACGACTTGGCGGAATTCTAGTTTAATTACCATAAAATGTCAAAAAATGTAACTTGATCCTTTCTAAGAGTTGGTTATGGTTTCTTGGGTTTTATTTGATTTCCCGGACAAATATCATGCGATCCGGTACCAGATCCATACCAAGGCGTCCGGCTTGGACTATGGATGGCGATAATACAGGCACGACTGGCTCAATTCCAGTTTAATTGCCATAAAATGCAAAATAATGTAACGTGATCATTTCGTAGCGTTGCTTATGGTTTCTTGGGTCATATTTGATGTCCCGGACAAATATCATGTGATCCGGCACGACTCCATACCAAGGCGTCTGGCCTGGACCATGACAGGCGATAATACAGGCACGACTGACGGAATTCCAATTTAATTGCCATAAAATGCCAAAAAATGTAACTTGATCATTTAGAAGCGTTGGTTATGGTTCCTGTGGTCGTATTTGATGTCCCAAAGAAATATCATGCGATCCGGTACCGGCTCCGTACTAAGGCGTCCGGCCTGGACTATGGCAGGCGGTAATACAGGCGCGACTGGCGGAATTCCAATTTAATTGCCATAAAATGCCAAAAATGTAACTTGATCATTTCGAAGCGTTGGTTATGGTTCCTTGGGTCATATTTCATATCCCGGACTACTATCATGAGACCCGATACCGCCTCTGTACCAAAGCGTCTGGCCTGGACCATGGCAGGCGATAATACATGCACGACTGTGGGAATTCCAGTTTAATTGCCATAAAATGCCAAAAAATATAACTTGATCATTTCGAGCATTGGTTATGGTTCTGTGGGTTTTATTTGATGTCCTGGATAAATATCATGCGATCTGGTACCGTCTCTGTACCAAGGCGTCCGGCCTAGGCCATGGCAAGTGATAATAGAGGTACGATTGGCAGAATTGCAGTTTAATTTCCATAAAATGCCAAAAAATATAACTTGATCATTTTGAAGCGTTGGTTATGGTTCCTTGGGTCTTATTTGATGTCTAGGACAAATATCATGCGATCCGGTACCAGCTCCGTACCAAGGCGTCCGGCCTGGACCATGGCAGGCGCTGATACAGGCACGACTCGTGGAATTCAAGTTTTATTGCCATAAAATGCCAAAGAATGTAACTTGATCATTTCGAAGCGTTGGTTATAGTTCCTTGGGTCATATTTAATATCCCGAACAAATATCATGTGACCCGGTACAAGATCCGTACCAAGGCGTCTGGCCTGGACCATGGCAGGCGATAATACAGGCACGACTGGTGGAATCCTAGTTTAATTGCCATAAAATGTAACTTGATCATTCCGAAGCATTGGTTATGGTTCCTTGGGTCGTATTTGATGTCTAGGACAAATATCATGCAATCCGGTACCAGCTCCGTACCAAGGCGTCCGGCCTGGACCATGGCAGGCGCTAATACAGGCACAACTGTCAGAATTCCAGTTTAATTGACATAAAATGCCAAAAAATGTAAATTGATCATTTCGAAGCGTTGGTTATGGTTCCTTGGGTCATATTTAATGTCCCCTACAAATATCATGCGACCCAGTACCATCTCCGTGGCAAGGCGTCCGGCCTGGACCATGGCAGGCGATAATAAGAGCACGACTTGCGGAATTCCAGTTTAATTACCATAAAATGCCAAAAAATGTAACTTGATCATTTCGAAGNTCAGAATTCTAGTTTAATTGTCATAAAATGTCAAAAACTGTAACTTACTCATTTCAAAGCGTTGGTTATGGTTCCTTGGGACATATTTGATATCCCGAAAAAATATCATGCGATCCGATACCGGCTTCGTACCAAGGCGTCCGGCCTGGACCGTGGCAGGCGATAATACATGCACGATTGACGGAATTCCAGTTTAATTACCATAAAATGCCAAAAATGGAACTTGATCATTTTGAAGTGTTGGTTATGGTTCCTTGGGTCGTATTTGTTGTTCCGGAAGAATATCATGTGATACGGTAACGACTCTGTACCAAGGTGTCCGGCCTGGACCATAGCAGGCGATTATACAGGCATGACTGGCAAAATTCCAGTTTATATGCCATAAAATGCCAAAAAATGTAACATGATCATTTCGAAGCCTTGGTTATGGTTCCTTGTGTCGTATTTGATGTCTCAGATAAGTATAGTGAGATTCGGTACCGGCTCCGTACCAAGGGCTCCGACCTGGACCATGGTACGCGATAATAAAGGCATGACTGGCGCAATTCCAGTTTAATTACCATAAAATGAAAAAAAATGTAAATTGATCATTTCGAGGTTTTGGTTATGGTTCCTTGTGTCGTATTTGATGTCTCAGATAAGTATAGTGAGATTCGGTACCGGCTCTGTACCAAGGGCTCCGGCCTGGACCATGGCAGGCGATAATACATGCACGACTGACGGAATTCCAGTTTAATTTCCATAAAATGCCAAATAATGTAACTTGATCATTTTGAAGCATTAGTTATGGTTCCTTGGATCGTATTAGATGTCCAGGACAAATATCATGTGATCAGGTACCGCCCCCGTACCAAGGCGTCCGGCCTGGACCATGGCGGGCACTAATTCACGCACGACTGGCAGAATTCCAGTTTAAATTCCATAGAATGCCAAAAAATGTAACTTGATCATTTCGAAGCATTGGTTATGGTTCCTTGGGTCATATTTGATATCCCGGACAAATATCATGCCATCCGGTACTGGCTCCGTACCAAGGCATCCGACCTAGACCATGGCAGGCGATTATACATGCACGACTGACGGAATTCCAGTTTAATTTCCATAAAATGCCAAAAAAGGTAACTTGATCATTGCGAAGTGTTGGTTATGGTTCCTTGGGTCGTATTTGATGTCCCAAAAAAATATTATGAGATCCGGTAACGGCTCTGTACCAAGGCGTCCGGCCTGGACCATGGCAGGCTATAATATAGGCATGACTAGTGGAATTCCAGTTTAATTGCCATAAGATACCAAAAAATGTAACTTGATCACTTCGAAGCATTGGTTATGGTTCCTTTAGTCGTATTTGATGTCCCGGAAAAATATCATGATATCCGGTACCGGCTCCGTACCAATGCGTCCGGCCTGGACCATGGCAGGCAATAATACAGGCACGACTGGCGGAATTCCTGTTTAATTGCCATAAAATGTCAAAACATGTTACTTGATCATTTCGAAGCGTTGGTTATGGTTCCTTGGATCGTATTTGATGTCCCGGAAAAATATCATGATATCCGGTACCGGCTCCGTACCAATGCGTCCGGCCTGGACCATGGCAGGCAATAATACAGGCACGACTGGCGGAATTCCTGTTTAATTGCCATAAAATGTCAAAACATGTTACTTGATCATTTCGAAGCGTTGGTTATGGTTCCTTGGATCGTATTTGATGTCCCGGAAAAATATCATGATATCCGGTACCGGCTCCGTACCAATGCGTCCGGCCTGGACCATGGCAGGCAATAATACAGGCACGGCTGGCGGAATTCCAGTTTAATTGCCATAAAATTCCAAAAGTTGTAACTTGATCCTTTTGAAGAGTTGGTTCTGGTTTCTTTGGTTGTATTTGATGTCCCGGACAAATATCATGCAACCTAGTACCGGATCCATACCAAGGCGTCCGGCCTGGACCATGGATGGCGATAATACAGGCACGACTGGCTGAATTCCAGTTTAATTGCCATAAAAAGCCTAAAAATTTAACTTGATCATTTCGAAGTTTTGGTTATGGTTCCTAGGGTCATATTTGATGACCCTGACAAATATCATGCGATTCGGTATCGGCTACGTACCACGGCGTTCGGCCTGGACAATGGCAGGCGATAAGAAAGGCACGACTTGGCGGCATTCCAGTTTAATTGCTATAAAATGCCAAAAAATGTAACTTGATCATTTCGAAGTTTTGGTTATGGTACTTTGNCGTCCGGCCTGGACCATGGATGGCGATAATACAGGCACGAATGGCGAAATTCCAGTTTAATTGCCATAAAATGCCAAAAAATATAACTTGATCATTTCAAAGCGTTGGTTATTGTTCTGTGGGTCGTATTTGATGTCCTGGAGAAAGATCATGCGATCCGGTACCGTCTCTATACCAAGGCGTTCGGCCTGGACCATGGTAGGCGATAATACATGCACGACTGTCGGAATTCCAGTTTAATTGCCATAAAATGCAGAAAAATGTAACTTGATCATTTCAAAGCTTTGGTTATGGTTATGTGGGTCGTATTTGATGTCCTGGGTAAATATCATGCGATCTAGTACCGTCTCTGTACCAAGGCGTCCGGCCTGGACCATGGCAGGCGATAATAGAGGCAAGACTAGCAGAATTCCAGTTTAATTGCCATAAAATGCCAAGAAATGTAACTTGATCATTTCGAAGCATTGGGTATGGTTCCTTGGGTCGTATTTGATGACCAGAACAAATATCATGCGATCCGGTACCTGCTCCGTACCAAGGCGTCCGACCTGGACCATGGCAGGCGCTAATACAGACAGGACTGGCGGAATTCCAGTTTAATTGCCATAAAATACCAAAAAATGTAACTTGATCAATTCGAAGCGTTGGTTATGATTCCTTGAGTCGTATTTGATGTCCCGGACAAATGTCATGATATCCGGTACCGGCTCCGTACCAAGGCATCCGGCCTGGACCATGGCAGGCGATAATACATGCATGACTGGCGGAACACCTGTTTAATTTCCATAAAATGCCAAAAAATGTTACTCGATCATTTCAAAGAATTGGTTATGGTTCCTTGGGTCGTATTTGATGTCCTATATAAATATCATGTGATCCGGTACCGGCTTCGTACCAGGGTGTCCGGCCTGGACTATGACAGGCAATAATACAGGCACGGCTGGCGGAATTCCAGTTTAATTGCCATAAAATTCCAAAAAATGTAACTTGATCATTTTGAAGCGTTGGTTATAAATCCCTAGGTTGTATTTGATGTCTCGGACAATATCATGCAATTCGGTATCGGCTACGTACCAAGGCATCCGGCCTGGACCATGGAAGGCGATAATGCAGGCACGACTTGGCGGAATTCTAGTTTTATTGCCATAAATGACAAAAAATGTAACTTGATCCTTTCGAAGAGTTGGTTATGGTTTCTTGGGTTGTATTTGATGTCCCGGACAAATATCATGCGATCCGGTACTGGATCCATACCAAGGCATCCGTCTTGGACCATGGATGTCGATAATACAGGCACGATTGGCGGAATTCAAATTTAATTGCCATAAAAAGCGAAAAAATGTAACTTGATCATTTCAAAGTTTTGGTTATGGTTCCTAGGGTCATATTTGATGTCCCGGAGAAATATCATGCGATTCGGTACCAGCTACGTACCACGACGTCCGGCCTAGACCATGGCAGGCGATAATAAGGCACGACTTGGCAGAATTCCAGTTTAATTGCCATAAAATGCAAAAATATGTAACTTGATCATTTTGATGTTTTGGTTATGGTTCCTTGGGTCATATTTGATGTCCCGGAAAAATATGATGCGATTCGGTACCGGTTACATACCACGGCGTCCGGCCTGGAAATTGGCAGGCGATAATACAAGCACGACTTGGCGGAATTCCAGTTTAATTGCCATAAAATGCCAAAAATTGTAACTTGATCATTTCGAAGAATTGGTTATGGTTCCTTGGCTTGTATTTTATGTCCCGAAAAAATATCATGCGATCCGGTGCCGGTTCCATACCAAGGCGTTCGGCATGGACCATGGATGGCGATAATAGAGGCACGACTGGCGAAATTCCAGTTTAATTTCCATAAAATGCCAAAAAATGTAACTTGATCCTTTCGAAGAGTTGGTTATGGTTCCTTGGGTTGTATTTGATGTCCCGGAAAAATATCATGCGATCCGGTGCCGGCTCCATACCAAGGCGTCCGGCATGGACCATGGATGGCGATAATATAGGCACGACTGGCGAAATTCCAGTTTAATTGCCATAAAATGCCAAAAAAT
>ML415972.1:0-17949 GCA_005239525.1 Nicotiana knightiana | reverse complement strand
CATTTCGAAGCGTTGGTTATGGTTCCTTGGGTCATATTTAATGTCCCGCACAAATATAATGCGACCCAGTACCATCTCCGTACCAAGGCGTCCGGCCTGGACCATGGCTGGCGATAATATAGGCACGAGTGGCGGCATTCCAGTTTAATTTCCATAAAATGCAAAAAAAATGTAACTTGATCATTTCAAAGAATTGGTTATGGTTCCTTGGGTCATGTTTGATATCCCGGACAAATATCATGCGATCCGATACCGGCTCTGTACCAAGGAGTCCGGCGTGGACCATGGTAGGCGATAATACATGCACGACTGACGGAATTCTAGTTTAATTGCCATAAAATGCCAACAAATGCAACTTGATCATTTCGAAGTGTTGGTTATAGTTCCTTGGGTCGTATTTGATGTCCCATAAAAATATCATGTTATCCGGTAACGGCTCTGTACCAAGGCGTCCGGCCTGGTCCATGGCAGGCGATAATACAGGCACGACTGGCGAAATGCAAGTTTAATTGCCATAAAATACCAAAACATTTAACATGATCATTTCGAAGAGTTGGTTATGGTTCCTTGTGTCGTATTTTATGTCTCGGAATAATATCATGAGATTCTATGCAGGCTACGTACCAAGGAGTCTGACCTGGACCATGGCAGGTGATAATACAGGCATGACTGGCGCAATTCCAGTTTAATTGCCATAAAATGCAAAAAAAAATAACTTGATCATTTCGAAGTTTTGGTTATGGTTCCTTGGGTCATATTTAATGTCCCGGACAAATATCATGCGACCCGGTACCGGCTCCGTACCAAGGCGTCCGGCCTGGACCATGGCAGGCGATAATACAGGCACGACTGGTGGAATTCCAGTTTAATTGCCATAAAATGCCAAAAAATGTAACTTGATCATTTCGAAGCGTTGCTTATGGTTCCTTGGGTCATATTTAATGTCCCGGACAAATATCATGCGACCCGGTACCGGCTCCGTACCAAGGCGTCCGGCCTGGACCATGGCAGGCGATAATACAAGCACGACTTGGCGGAATTCCAGTTTAATTGCCATAAAATGCCAAAAAATGTAACCTGATCATTTCGAAGAGTTTGTTATGGTTCCTCTGGTTGTATTTGATGTCCCGGAAAAATATCATGTGATCCGGTGCCGGCTCCATACCAAGGCGTCCGGCCTGGACCATGGATGGCGATAATACAGACACGACTTGCGAAATTCCAGTTTAATTTCCATAAAATGCCAAAAATGTAACTTGATCATTTCAAAGAGTTGTTTATGGTTCCTTAGGTCATATTTAATGTCCCGAACAAATATCATGCGACCCGGTACCGGATCCGTACCAAGGCGTCCGGCCTGGACCATGGCAGGCGATAATACATGCACGACTGACGGAATTCCAGTTTAATTGCCATAAAATTCCAAAAAATGTAACTTGATCATTTCGAAGCATTGGTTATGGCTCCTTGGTAATATTTAATATCCTAGACAAATATCATGCGACCCAGTACCATCTCCGTACCAGGCCGCCCGGCCTGGACCATGGCAAGCGATAATACAGGCACGACTGGCGGAATTCCAGTTTAATTGCCATAAAATGCTAAAAAATGTAACGTGATCATTTCGAAGCGTTGGTTATGGTTCCTTGGGTCATATTTCATATCCTGGACAAATATCATGTGACCCGGTACCGGCTCTGTACCAAGGCGTCCGGCCTGGACCATGGAAGGCGATAATACAGGCACGACTATCGGAATTCTAGTTTAATTGTCATAAAATGCCAAAAATGTAACTTCCTCAATTCAAAGTGTTGGTTATGGTTCCTTGGGTCATATTTCATATCCTGGACAAATATTATGCGATCCGGTAGCGGCTCCGTACCAAGGCGTCCGGCCTGGACCATGGCAGGCGATAATACATGCACGACTGACGGAATTCCAGTTTAATTGCCATAAAATGCCAAAAAATGTAACTTTATCATTGCGAAGCGTTGGTTATGGTTCCTTGGGTCGTATTTGATTTCCCGGAAAAATATCATGAGATCCGGTACCGGTTCCGTACGAAGGCATCTGGCCTGGACCATGGAAGGCGATAATATAGCACGACTGCCGGAATTCTAGTTTAATTGCCATAAAATGCAAAAATGTAATTCGATCATCAGCGTTTGTTATGGGTCCTTGGGTTGTATTTGATGTCCTAGAGAAATATCATGCGATCCGGTAACGGCTCCGTACCAAGGCGTCTAGCCTGGACCATGGCAGGCGATAATATAGGCACGACTAGTGGAATTCCTATTTAATTGCCATAAAATACCAAAAAATCTAACTTGATCATTTTGAAGCGTTGGTGATGGTTCCTTGGATCGTAATTGATGTCCTGGATATATATCATATGATCTGGTACTAGCTCCGTACCAAGGCGTCCGGCCTAGACTATGGCAGGCTATAATACGGGCACGACTAGCGGAATTCCAGTTTAATTGCCATAAAATTCTAAAATATGTAACTTGATCATTTCGAAGCATTGGTTATGAATCCTTGGTTTGTATTTGATTTCCCGGACAAATATCATGCGATTCCATACCGGCTACGTACCAATGCGTCCGGCCTGGACCATGGAAGGCGATAATGCAGGCACGACTTGGTGGAATTATAGTTTAATTGCCTTAAAATTCCAAAAAATGCAATTTGATCCTTTCAAAGAGTTGGTTATGGTTTCTTGGGTAGTATTTGATGTCATGGACAAATATCATGCGATCCGGTACTGGATCCATACCAAGGCGTCCGACCTGGACAATGGATGGCGATAATACATGCACGACTGGCTGAATTCCAGTTTAATTGCCATAAAATGCCAAAAAATGTAACTTGATCATCTCGATGTTTTGGTTATGGTTCTTTGGTTCTTATTTGATGTCCCGGAAAAATATTATGCGATTCGGTACCGGCTACGTACCACGGCGTCCGGCCTGGACCGTGGCAGGCGATAATACAAGCACAACTTGGCGGAATTCTAGATTAATATCCATAAAATGCCAAAAAATGTAACTTGATCATTTCGAATAGTTGGTTATGGTTCCTTGGGTTGTATTTGATGTCTCGGAAAAATATCTTGCGATCCTGTACCGGCTCCATACCAAGGCGTCCGGCCAGGACCATGGATGGCGATAATACAGGCACGACTAGAGAAATTCCAGTTTAATTTCCATAAAATGCCAAAAAATGTAACTTGCTCATTTCGAAGCGTTGGTTATGGTTCCTTGGGTCATATTTAATGTCACGGACAAATATCATGTGACCCGGTACCGGTTCCGTACCAAGGCGTCTGACCTGGACCATGGCTGCCGATAATACAAGCACGACTGGCGGAATTCCAGTTTAATTGCCATAAAATGCCAAAAAATGTAACTTGATCATTTCGAAGCATTGGTTATGGTTCCTTGGGTCATATTTGATATCCCGGACAAACATCATGTGATCCTATATCGGCTCCGTACCAAGGCGTCCGGCCTGGACCACGACAGGCGATAAAAGAGGCACGATTAGCGGAATTCCAGTTTAATTGCCGTAAAATGCCAAAAAATATAAATTGATCATTTCGAAGCGTTGGTTATGGTTCCTTGGGTCATATTTAATGTCCCGCACAAATATAATGTTACCCAGTACCATCTCCGTACCAAGGCGTCCGACCTGGACCATGGCAGGCGATAATATAGGCACGACTGGTGGAATTCCAGTTTAATTTCCATAAAATGCCAAAAAATGTAACTTGATCATTTCGAAGCGTTGGTTATGGTTCCTTGGGTCATATTTGATATCCCAGAAAAATATCATGCGATCCGATACCGGCTCTGTACCAAAGAGTCCGGCGTGGACCATGGCAGGTGATAATACATGCACGACTGACGGAATTCTAGTTTAATTGCCATAAAATGCCAAAAAATGTAACTTGATCATTTTGAAGTGTTGGTTATAGTTCCTTGGGTCGTATTTGATGTCCCATAAAAATATCATGTCATCCGGTAACGGCTCTGTCCAAGGCGTCCGGCCTGTTCCATGGCAGGCGATAATACAGGCACGACTCGCGAAAGGCAAGTTTAATTGCCATAAAATACCAAAACATTTAACATGATCATTTCGAAGCGTTGGTTATGGTTCCTTGTGTCCTATTTGATGTCTCGGACAAATATCATGAGATTATATACAGGCTCTGTACCAAGGAGTCCGACCTGGACCATGGCAGGCGATAATACAGGCATGACTGGCGCCATTCCAGTTTAATTGCCATAAAATGCAAAAAAAAAATAACTTGATCATTTCGAAGTTTTGGTTATGGTTCCTTGGGTCGTATTTAATGTCCCAGACAAATATCATGCAACCCGGTACCAGCTCCGTACCAAGGCGTCCGGCCTGGACCATGGTAGGCGATAATGCATGCACGACTGGCGGAATTCCAGTTTAATTGCCATATAATGCCAAAAATATTAACTTGATCATTTCTAAGAGTTGGTTATTGTTCCTTTGGTTGTATTTTATGTCTCGGAAAAATATCATGCGATCCGGTACCGGATCCATACAAAGGCGTCCGGCCTGGACCATGGATGGCGATAATACAGGCACGACTGCCGGAATTCCAGTTTAATTGCCATAGAATTCCAAAAAATGTAACTTGATCATTTGGAAGCGTTGGTTATGGTTCCTTGGGTCATATTTGATATCCCTGAGAAATATTTTGCGATCCGGTACTCGCTCTGTACCAAGGCGTCCTGCCTGGACCATAGCAGGCGATAATACAAGCACGACTTGGCGGAATTCCAGTTTAATTGCCATAAAATGCCAAAAAATGTAACTTGATCATTTAGAAGAGATGGTTATGGTTCCTCTGGTTCTATTTGATGTCCCGGAAAAATATCATGCAATCCGGTGGCGGATCCATACCAAGGCGTCCGGCCTGGACCATGGATGGTGATAATACAGGCACGACTTGCGAAATTCCAGTTTAATTTCCATAAAATGCAAAAAAATGTAACTTGATCATTTCGAAGCGTTGTTTATGGTGCCTTAGGTCATATTTAATGTCCCGTACAAATATCATGCGACCCGGTACCGGCTCCGTACCAAGGCGTTCGGCCTCGACCATGGCAGGCGATAATACATGCACGACTGACGGAATTCCAGTTTAATTGCCATCAAATGTCAAAAATGTAACTTGATCATTTCAAAGTGTTGGTTATGGTTCTGTGGGTCATATTTGATGTCCAGGAGAAATATCATGTGATCCGGTACCAGCTCCGTAACAAGGCGTCCGGCCTGGACCATGGCAGGCGATAATACATGCACGACTGACGGAATTCCAGTTTAATTGCCATAAAATGCCAGAAAATGTAACTTGATCATTTCGAAGCATTGGTTATGGTTCCTTGGTAATATTTAATATCCCGGACAAATATCATGCGACCCAGTACCATCTCCGTACAAAACCGCCTGGCCTGGACCATGGCAAGCGATAATACAGGTACGACTAGTGGAATTCCAGTTTAATTGCCATAAAATGCGAAAACATGTAATGTGATCATTTCGAAGCGTTGGTTATGGTTTCTTGGGTCATATTTCATATCCTGGAAAAATATCATGTGACCCGGTACCGGCTCCGTACCAAGGCGTCCGGCCAGGACCATGGAAGGCGATAATGCAGGCACGACTTGGCGGAATTATAGTTTAATTGCCATAAAATTCCAAAAAATGTAATTTGATCCTTTCGAAGAGTTGGTTATGGTTTCTTGTGTTGTATTTGATTTCATGGACAAATATCATGCGATCCGGTACCATATCCATACCAAGGCGTCCGACCTGGACCATGGATGGCGATAATACATGCACGACTGGCTGAATTCCAGTTTAATTGCCATAAAATGCCAAATAATGTAACTTGATCATCTCGAAGTTTTGGTTATGGTTCCTTGGATATTATTTGATGTCCCGTACAAATATCATAAGATTCGGTACCGGATACGTACCACGGCGTCCGGCCTGGACCATGGCAGGCGATAATACAAGCACGACTTGGCTGAATTCTAGTTTAATATCCATAAAATGCCAAAAAATGTAACTTGATCATTTTGAATAGTTGGTTATGGTTCCTTGGGTTGTATTTTATGTCTCGGAAAAATATCTTGCGATCCTGTACCGGCTCCATACCAAGGCGCCCGGCCAGGACCATGGATGGCGATAATACAGGCACGACTGGAGAAATTCCAGTTTTATTTCCATAAAATGCCAAAAATGTAACTTGCTCATTTCAAAGCGTTGGTTATGGTTCCTTGGGTCATATTTAATGTCTCGGAAAAAAAATCATACGAACCGGTACCGGCTCCATACCAAGGCGTCCGACCTGGACCATGGTTGCCGATAATACAGGTACGACTGGCGGTATTCCAGTTTAATCGCCATAAAATGCCAAAAAATGTAACTTGATCATTTTGAAGCGTTGGTTATGGTTACTTGGGTCATATTTGATATCCCGGACAAATATCATGTTATCCGGCACCGGCACCGTACCAAGGCGTCCGGCCTGGACCATGGTAGCCATAATACATGCACGACTGACGAAATTCCAGTTTAATTGCCATAAAACGCCAAAAAATGTAACTTGATCATTTCAAAGCATTGGTTATGGTTTTGTGGGTCGTATTTGATGTCCTAGAGAAATATCATGTGATCCGGTACCGTCTCTTTACCAAGGCGTCCGGCATGGACCATGGCAGGCGATAATACATGCACGACTGTCGGAATTCCAGTTTAATTGCCATAAACTGCCAAAAAATGTAACTAGATCATTTCAAAGCGTTGGTTATGGTTTTGTGGGTCATATTTGGTGTCCTGGAGAAATATCATGCGATCCGGTACTGTCTTTGTACCAAGGCGTCCATCCTGGACCTTGGCAGGCGATAATAGAGGCACGACTGGCGGAATTCTAGTTTAGTTGCCATAAAATGCAGAAAAATGTAACTTGATCATTTCGAAGCGTTGGTTATGGTTCCTTGGGTAGTATTAGATGTGCAGGAAAAATATCATGTGATCCGATACCGGCTCCGTACCAAGGCATCCGGCCTGGATCATGGCAGGCGCTAATACAGGCACGACTGGCGGAATTCAAGTTTAATTGCCATAAACTGCCAAAAAATGTAACTTGATCATTTCGAAGCGGTGGTTATGGTCCTTGGGTCATATTTAATGTCCCGGAAAAATATGATGTGACCCGGTACCGGCTCCGTACTAAGGTGTCCGGCCTGGACCATGGCAGGCGATAATACAGGCACGACTGTCGAAATTCTAGTTTAATTGTCATAAAATGCCAATAAATGTAACTTGCTCATTTCAAAGTGTTTGTTATGGTTCCATAGGTAATATTTGATATCCCAGAAAAATATCATGCAATTCGATACCGGCTCCGTACCAAGGAGTCCGGCGTGGACCAGGGCAGGCGATAATACATGCACAACTGGCGGAATTCCAGTTTAATTGCCATATAATGCCAAAAAATGTAACTTGATCATTTCAAAGCATTGGTTATGGTTCTGTGGGTCGTATTTGATGTCCTGGAGAAATATCATGCGATCCAGTACCGTCTCTGTACCAAGGCGTCCGGCCTGGACCATGGCAGGCGATAATAAAGGCACGACTGGCGGAATTCCAATTTAATTGCCATAAAATGCCAAAAAAGGCAACTTAATCATTTCGAAGCGTTGGTTATGGTTACTTGGGTCGTATTTTATGTCCAGGACAAATATCATGCGATCCGGTACCGGCTCCATACCAAAGCGTCCGGCCTGGACCATGGCAGGCGATAATAAAGGCACGACTGGCGGAATTCCAATTTAATTGCCATAAAATGCCAAAAAATGTAACTTGATCATTTCGAATAGTTGGTTATGGTTCCTTGGGTTTTATTTTATTTCTCGGAAAAATATCTTGCGATCCTGTACCGACTCCATACCAAGGCGTCCGGCCAGGACCATGGATGACGATAATACAGGCACGACTGGAGAAATTCCAGTTTTATTTCCATAAAATGCCAAAAAAAGTAACTTGCTCATTTCAAAGCGTTGGTTATGGTTCCTTGGGTCATATTTAATGTCACGGACAAATATCATGCGACCCAGTACCGGCTCCGTACCAAGGCGTCCGACCTGGACCATGGCTGCTAATAATACAGGTACGACTGGCGGTATTCCAGTTTAATTGCCATAAAATGCCAAAAAATGTAACTTGATCATTTCGAAGCGTTGGTTATGGTTCCTTGGGTCATATTTGATATCCCGGACAAATATCATGTTATCCGGTACCGGCTCCGTACCAAGGCGTCCGGCCTGGACCATGGTAGGCATAATACATGCACGACTGACGAAATTCCAGTATAATTTCCATAAAACGCCAAAAAATGTAACTTGATCATTTCAATGCATTGGTTATGATTTTGTGGGTCGTATTTGATGTCCTAGAGAAATATCATGTGATCCGGTACCGTCTCTGTACCAAGGCGTCCGGCATGGACCATGGCAAGTGATAATACATGCACGACTGTCGGAATTCCAGTTTAATTGCCATAAAATGCCAAAAAATGTAACTTGATCATTTCGAAGCGTTGGTTATGGTTCCTTGGGTAGTATTAGATGTCCAGGAAAAATATCATGCGATCCGATACCGGCTCCGTACCAAGGCATCCGTCCTGGACCATGGCAGGCGCTAATACAGGCACGACTGGCGGAATTCAAGTTTAATTGCCATAAACTGCCAAAAAATGTAACTTGATCATTTCGAAGCGCTGGTTATGGTTCCTTGGGTCATATTTAATGTACCGAAAAAATATGATGTGACCCGATACCGGCTCCGTACCAAGGCGTCATGCCTGGACCATGGCAGGCGATAATACAGGCACGACTGTCGGAATTCTAGTTTAATTGTCATAAAATGCCAATAAATGTAACTTGCTCATTTCAAAGTGTTGGTTATGGTTCCTTAGGTCATATTTGATATCCCGGAAAAATATCATGCGATCCGATATCGGCTCCATACCAAGGAGTCCGGCGTGGACCAGGGCATGCGATAATACATGCACGACTGGCGGAATTCCAGTTTAATTGCCATATAATGCCAAAAAATGTAACTTGATCATTTCAACGACTTGATTATGGTTCCTTTTGTTGTATTTTATTTCCCGGAAAAATATCATGCTATCCGGTACCGGCTCCGTACCAAGGAGTGCGACCTGGACCATGGCAGACGATAATACAGGCATGACTGGCGCAATTCCAATTTAATTGCCATAAAATGCAAAAACATTTAACTTGATCATTTCGAAGTTTTGGTTATGGTTCCTTGGGTCATATTTAATGTCCCAGACAAATATCATGTGACCCGGTACCGGCTCCGTACCAAGGCGTCCGGCCTGGACCATGGCAGGCGATAATACATGCACGACTGGCGGAATTCCAGTTTAATTGCCCTATAATGCCAAAAAATGTAACTTGATCATTTCGAAGTGTTGGTTATTGTTCCTTTGATTTTATTTGATGTCCCGGAAAAATATCATGCGATCCGGTACCGGCTCCGTACCAAGGAGTGCGACCTGGACCATGGCAGGCGATAATACAGGCATGACTGGCGCAATTCCTTTTTAATTGCCATAAAATGCAAACAAATGTAACTTGATCATTTCGAAGTTTTATTTATGGTTCCTTGGGTAATATTTAATGTCCCAGACAAATATCATGTGACCCGATACCAGCTCCGTACCAAGGCGTCCGGCCTGGACCATGGGAGGCGATAATACATGCACGACTGGTGGAATTTCAGTTTAATTGCCATATAATTCCAAAATATGTAACTTGATCATTTCGAAGAGTTGGTTATCGTTCCTTTGGTTTTATTTGATGTCCCGGAAAAATATCATGCGATCCGGTACCGACTCCATACCAAGGCGTCCTGCCTGGACCATGGATGGCGATAATACAGGCACGATTGGTGAAATTCCAGTTTAATTTCCATAAAATGCCAAAAAATGTAACTTGATCATTTCGAAGCGTTGGTTATGGTTCCTTTGATCATATTTAATGTCCCAGACAAATATCATGTGACCCGGTACCGGCTCCGTACCAAGGCGTCCGGCCTGGACCATGGCAGGCGATAATACATGCACGGCTGGCAGAATTCCAGTTTAATTGCCCTATAATGCCAAAAAATGTAACTTGATTATTTCGAAGTGTTGGTTATTGTTCCTTTGCTTTTATTTGATGTCCCGAAAAAATATCATGCGATCCGGTACCGGCTCCGTACTAAGGAGTGCGACCTGGACCATGGCAGGCGATAATACAGGCATGACTGGCGCAATTCCTTTTTAATTGCCATAAAATGCAAAAAAATGTAACTTGATCATTTCGAAGTTTTGTTTACGGTTCCTTGGGTCATATTTAATGTCCCAGACAAATATCATGTGACCCGATACCAGCTCCTTACCAAGGCGTCCGGCCTGGACCATGGCAGGCAATAATACATGCACGACAGGCAGAATTCTAGTTTAATTTCCATAAAATGCCAAAAAGTGTAACTTGATCATTTCGAAGAGTTGGTTATGGTTCCTTGGGTTGTGTTTTATGTCCCCGAAAAATATCTTGTGATCCGGTACCGGCTTCGTACCTAGGTGTCCGGCCTAGACCATGGCAGGCAATAATACAGGCACGGCTGGCGGAATTCCAGTTTAATTTCCATAAAATACATAAAAATATAACTTGATCATTTCGAAGTGTTTGTTATGAATCCCTGGGTTGTATTTGATTTCCGGGATAAATATCATGCGATTCGGTACCGGCTACGNGGAAGGCGATAATACAGGCACGACTTGGCGGAATTCTAGTTTAATTGCCATAAAATTTCAAAAAATGTAACTTGATCCTTGTGAAGAGTTGGTTATGGTTTCTTGGGTTGTAATTGATGTTATGGAAAAATATCATGCTATCCGATACCGGATCCATACCAAGGCGTCCGACCTGGACCATGGATGGCGATAATACAGGCACGACTGGCTGAATTCCAGTTTAATTGCCATAAAATGCCAAAAAATATAACTTGATCATTTCAAAGTTTTGGTTAGGGTTCCTAGGGTCATATTTAATGTCCCAGACAAATATCATGTGATTCGGTACCGGCTACGTACCACCACGTCCGGCCTGGACCATCGCAGGCGATAATACAAGCACGACTTGGCGGAATTCTAGTTTAATTTCCATAAAATGCCAAAAAATGTAACTTGATCATTTCAAAGAGTTGGTTATGGTTACTTGGGTTGTATTTGATGTCCCAAAAAAATATCTTGCGATCCGGTACCCGCTCCATACCAAGGCGTCCGACCTGGACCATGGATGGCGATGATACAGGCACGACTGGCGAAATTCCAGTTTAATTTCCATAAAATGCCAAAAAATGTAACTTGATCATTTCGAAGAGTTGGTTATGGTTCCTTGGGTCATATTTTTTGATATCCTGGACAAATATCATGTGATCCAGTACCGGCACCGTACCAAGGCGTCCGGTCTGGACCATGGCAGGCGATAATACATGCACGACTGACGGAATTCCAGTTTTATTGCCATAAAACGCCAAAAAATGTAAATTGATCATTTCAAAGCATTGGTTATGGTTCTGTGGGTCGTATTTGATGTCCTGGAGAAATATCATGCGATCCGGTACCGTCTCTGTATCAAGGCGTCCGGCCTGGACCATGGTAGGCGATAATAAAGGCAGGACTAGCGGAATTCCAGTTTAATTGCCATAAAATGCCAAAAATGTAACTTTATCATTTCAATGCGTTGGTTATGGTTCTGTGGGTCGTATTTGATGTCCTGGAGAAATATCATGCGATCCGGTACCGTCTCTGTATCAAGGCGTCCGGCCTGGACCATGGTAGGCGATAATAAAGGCAGGACTAGCGGAATTCCAGTTTAATTGCCATAAAATGCCAAAAATGTAACTTTATCATTTCAATGCGTTGGTTATGGTTCTGTGGGTCGTATTTGATGTCCTGGATAAATATCATGGAATCCGATACTGTCTTTGTACCAAGGCGTCCGGCCTGGACCATGGTTGGCGATAATAGAGGCACGACTGGCGGAATTCCAGTTTAATTGCCATAAAATGCAGAAAAATGTAACTTGATCATTTCGAAGCGTTGGTTATAGTTACTTGGGTCGTATTTGATGTCCAGGACAAATATCATGTGTTCCGGTACCGGCTCCGTACCAAGGTGTCCGGCCTGGACCATGGCAGACGCTAATACAGGCACGACTTGCGAAATTCAAGTTTCATTTCCATAAAATGCCAAATGTAACTTGCTCATTTCGAAGCATTGGTTATGGTTCCTTGGGTCATATTTAATGTCACGGACAAATATCATGCGACCNNNGCCAAAAAATGTAACTTGATCATTTCAAAGCGTTAGTTATGGTTCTGTGGGTCGTATTTGATGTCCTGGAGAAATATCATGCGATCCGGTACCGTCTCTGTACAAAGGCGTCCGGCCTAGACCATGGCAGGCGATAATAGATGCAGGACTAGCGGACTTCCAGTTTAATTGCCATGAAATGCCAAAAATGTAACTTTATCATTTCAATGCGTTGGTTATGGTTTTGTGGGTCGTATTTGATGTCCTGGAGAAATATCATGCGATCCGGTACTGTCTTTGTACCAAGGCGTCCGGCCTGGACCATGGTAGGCGATAATAGAGGCACGACTGGCGGAATTCCAGTTTAATTGCAATAAAATGCAGAAAAATTTAACTTGATCATTTTGAAGCGTTGGTTATGGTTCCTTGGGTCGTATTTTATGTTCACGACAAATATCATGTGATCCGGTACCGGCTCCGTACCAAGGTGTCCGGCCTTGAGGAATTCTAGTTTAATTGCCATAAAATTTCAAAAAATGTAACTTGATCATTTTGAAGCGTTGGTTATGGTTCCTTGGGTCGTATTTTATGTTCACGACAAATATCATGTGATCCGGTACCGGCTCCGTACCAAGGTGTCCGGCCTTGAGGAATTCTAGTTTAATTGCCATAAAATTTCAAAAAATGTAACTTGATCCTTTTGAAGAGTTGGTCATGGTTTCTTGGGTTGTAATTGATGTTATGGACAAATATCATGTTATACGGTACCGGATCCGTACCAAGGCGTCGGACCTGGACCATGGATGGCAATAATACACGCACGACTGGCTAAATTCCAGTTTAATTTCCATAAAATGCCAAAAAATATAACTTGATCATTTCAGAGTTTTGGTTATGGTTCCTAGGGTCATATTTAATGTCCCAGACAAATATCATGCGATTCGGTACCGGCTACGTACCACCACGTCCGGCCTGGACCATGGCAGGCGATAATACAAGCACGACTTGGCGGAATTCTAGTTTAATTGCCATAAAATGCCAAAAAATGTAACTTGATCATTTCAAAGAGTTGGTTGTGGTTACTTGGGTTGTATTTGATGTCCCAAAAAAATATCTTGCGATCCGGTACCCGCTCCATACCAAGGCGTCAAGCCTGGACCATGGATGGCGATGATACAGCCACGACTGGCAAAATTCCAGTTTAATTTCCATAAAATGCCAAAAAATGTAACTTGCTCATTTCGAAGAGTTGGTTATGGTTACTTGGGTCATATTTAAGGTCACAGACAAATATCATGTGACTTGGTACCGGCTCCGTACCAAGGCGTCCGGCCTGGACCATGGCAGGCAATAATACAGGCACGACTGGCGGAATTCCAGTTTAATTCCCATAAAATGCCAAAAAATGTAAGTTGATCATTTCAAAGCATTGATTATGATTCCTTGGGTCATATTTTTTGATATCCTGGACAAATATCATGTGATCCGGTACCGGCTCCGTACCATGGCGTCCGACCTGGACATGGCAGGAGATAATACATGCACGACACACCGAATTCCAGTTTAATTACCATAAAATGCCAAAAAATGTAACTTGATCATTTCAAAGCGTTAGTTATGGTTCTGTGGGTCTTATTTGATGTCCTGGAGAAATATCATGCGATCCGGTACCGTCTCTGTACCAAGGCGTCCGGCCTGGACCATCACAGGCGATAATAGAGGCAGGACTAGCAGAATTCCAGTTTAATTGCCATAAAATGCCAAAAATGTAACTTTATCATTTCAATGTGTTGGTTATGGTTCTGTGGGTCGTATTTGATGTCCTGGAGAAATATCATGCGATCCGATACTGTCTTAGTACCAAGGCGTCCGGCCTGGACCATGGTAGGCGATAATAGAGGCACGACTGGCGGAATTCCAGTTTAATTGCCATAAAATGCAGAAAAATGTAACTTGATCATTTCGAAGCGTTGGTTATGGTTCCTTGGGTCGTATTTGATGTTCAGGAAAAATATCATGTGATCCGGTACCGGCTCCGTACCAAGGTGTCTACCTGGACCATGGCAGGCGCTAACACATGCACGACTTGCGGAATTCAAGTTTCATTTCCATAAAATGCAAAAAATGTAACTTGCTCATTTTGAAGCGTTGGTTATGGTTCCTTGGGTCGTATTTGATGTTCAGGAAAAATATCATGTGATCCGGTACCGGCTCCGTACCAAGGTGTCTACCTGGACCATGGCAGGCGCTAACACATGCACGACTTGCGGAATTCAAGTTTCATTTCCATAAAATGCAAAAAATGTAACTTGCTCATTTTGAAGCGTTGGTTATGGTTCCTTGGGTCGTATTTGATGTTCAGGAAAAATATCATGTGATCCGGTACCGGCTCCGTACCAAGGTGTCTACCTGGACCATGGCAGGCGCTAACACATGCACGACTTGCGGAATTCAAGTTTCATTTCCATAAAATGCAAAAAATGTAACTTGCTCATTTTGAAGCGTTGGTTATGGTTCCTTGGGTCATATTTGATATCCCCGACAAATATCATGTTATCCGGTACCGTCCCCGTACCAAGGCGTTCGGCCTGGACCATGGCAGGAGATAATATATGCACGACTGACGGAATTCCAGTTTAATTGCCAAAAAACGCCAAAAAATGTAACTTGATCATTTCAAAGCGTTGGTTATGGTTTTGTGGGTCGTATTTGATGTCCTGGAGAAATATCATGCGATCCGGTACTGTCTTTGTACCAAGGCGTCCGGCCTGGACCATGGTAGGCGATAACCGAGGCACGACTGGCGGAATTCCAGTTTAATTTCCATAAAATGTAGAAAAATGTAACTTGATCATTTCGAAGCGTTGGTTATGGTACCTTGGGTCATATTTAATGTCCCGGAAAAATATGATGTGACCCGGTACCGGCTTCGTACCTAGGTGTTCGGCCTGGACCATGGCAGGCGCTAACACAGGCAAGACTGTCGGAATTCCAATTTAATTGACATTAAATGCCAAAAAATCTAAATTGATCATTTCGAAGCATTGGTTATGGTTCTGTGGATCGTATTTGATGTCCTGGAGAAATATCATGCGATCCAGTACCGTCTTTCTACAAAGGCGTCCGGCCTGGACCATGGCAGGCGCTAACACAGGCAAGACTGTCGGAATTCCAATTTAATTGACATTAAATGCCAAAAAATCTAAATTGATCATTTCGAAGCATTGGTTATGGTTCTGTGGATCGTATTTGATGTCCTGGAGAAATATCATGCGATCCAGTACCGTCTTTCTACAAAGGCGTCCGGCCTGGACCATGGCAGGCGCTAACACAGGCAAGACTGTCGGAATTCCAATTTAATTGACATTAAATGCCAAAAAATCTAAATTGATCATTTCGAAGCATTGGTTATGGTTCTGTGGATCGTATTTGATGTCCTGGAGAAATATCATGCGATCCAGTACCGTCTTTCTACAAAGGCGTCCGGCCTGGACCATGGCAGGCGCTAACACAGGCAAGACTGTCGGAATTCCAATTTAATTGACATTAAATGCCAAAAAATCTAAATTGATCATTTCGAAGCATTGGTTATGGTTCTGTGGATCGTATTTGATGTCCTGGAGAAATATCATGCGATCCAGTACCGTCTTTCTACAAAGGCGTCCGGCCTGGACCATGGCAGGCGCTAACACAGGCAAGACTGTCGGAATTCCAATTTAATTGACATTAAATGCCAAAAAATCTAAATTGATCATTTCGAAGCATTGGTTATGGTTCTGTGGATCGTATTTGATGTCCTGGAGAAATATCATGCGATCCAGTACCGTCTTTCTACAAAGGCGTCCGGCCTGGACCATGGCAGGCGCTAACACAGGCAAGACTGTCGGAATTCCAATTTAATTGACATTAAATGCCAAAAAATCTAAATTGATCATTTCGAAGCATTGGTTATGGTTCTGTGGATCGTATTTGATGTCCTGGAGAAATATCATGCGATCCAGTACCGTCTTTCTACAAAGGCGTCCGGCCTGGACCATGGTAGGCGATAATAGAGGCACGACTGGCGGAATTCCAGTTTAATTTCCATAAAATGTAGAAAAATGTAACTTGATCATTTCGAAGTGTTGGTTATGGTTCCTTGGCTCGTATTTGATGTTCAGGACAAATATCATGTGATCTGGTACCGGCTCCATACCAAGGTGTCCGCCTGGACCATGGCAGGCGCTAATATAGGCACGACTTGCGGAATTCAAGTTTCATTTCCATAAAATGCCAAAAAATGTAACTTGCTCATTTTGAAGGTTTGGTTATGGTTCCTTGGGTCATATTTAATGTCACGGACAAATATCATGCGACCCGGTACCGTCTCAGTACCAAGGCGTCCGGCCTGGACCATGGCAGGCGATAATATAGGCACGACTGGCGGAATTCCACTTTAATTGCCATAAAATGCCAAAAATGTAACTTGATCATTTCGAAGCGTTGGTTATGGTTCCTTGGGTCATATTTGATATCCCGGATAAATATTATGTGATCTGGTACCGGCCCCGTACCAAGGCGTCCGGCCTGGACCATGGCAGGCGATAATACATGCACGACTGACGGAATTCCAGTTTAATTGCCATAAAATGCCAAAAAATGTAACTCGGTCATTTCAAAGTGTTGGTTATGGTTCTGTGGGTCGTATTTGATGTCCTGGAGAAATATCATGTGATATGGTACCGTCTTTGTACCTAGGCGTCCGACATAGACCATGGCAGGCGATAATACATGCACGACTGTCGGAATTCCAGTTTAATTGCCATAAAATGCCAAAAAATGTAACTTGATCATTTCAAAGTGTTGGTTATGGTTCTGTGGGTCGTATTTGATTTCTTGGAGAAATATCATGTGATATGGTACCGTCTTTGTACCTAGGCGTCCGACATAGACCATGGCAGGCGATAATATAGGCACGACTTGCGATTTTTCCAATTTAATTTCCATAAAATGCAGAAAAATGTAACTTGACCATTTCGAATCATTGGTTATGGTTCCTTGGGCTGTATAGATGTTCAGGACAAATATCATGCGATCCGATACCGGCTCCATACCATGGCATCCGGCCTGAACCATGGCAGGCGCTAATACATGCACGACTGGCGAAACTCAAATTTAATTTCCATAAAATGCCATAAAATGTAACTTGATCATTTCGAAGCGTTGGTTATGGTACCTTGGGTCATATTTAATGTCCCGGAAAAATATGATGTGACCCGGTACCGGCTTCGTACCTAGGTGTTCGGCCTGGACCATGGCAGGCGCTAACACAGGCAAGACTGTCGGAATTCCAATTTAATTGACATAAAATGCCAAAAAATCTAAATTGATCATTTCGAAGCATTGGTTATGGTTCTGTGGATCGTATTTGATGTCCTGGCGAAATATCATGCGATCCAGTACCGTCTTTGTACAAAGGCGTCCGGCCTGGACCATGGCAGGCGATAATAGAGGCACGACTGGCGGAATTCCTG
>ML415967.1:11754-27174 GCA_005239525.1 Nicotiana knightiana | reverse complement strand
CATGATATTTTTTTGGGACATCAAATACAACCCAAGGAACCATAACCAACTCTTCGAAATGATCAAGTTACATTTTGTGGCATTTTATGGCAATTAAACTAGAATTCCGCCAAGTCGTTCTTGTATTATCGCCTGCCATGGTCCAGGCCGTATGTCGTGTTACGTAGCCGGTACCGATTCGCATGATATTTGTCTGGGACATCAAATATGACCCTAGGAACCATAACCAAAACTTTAAAATGATCAAGTTATATTTTTTGGCATTTTATGGCAATTAAACTGGAATTTCGCCAGTCGTGGCTGTATTATCACCATCCATGGTCCAAGTCGGACGCCTTGGTATGGATCCGGTACCAGATAACATGATATTTGTCCATAACATCAAATACACCCAAGAAACCATAACCAACTCTTCAAAAGGATCAAGTTACATTTTTTGAAATTTCATGGCAATTAAACTAGAATTCCGTCAGGTCGTGCCTGCATTATCGCCTTCCATGGTCCAGGCCGGACACGTTGGTACGTAGCTGGTACCGAATCGCATGATATTTGTCCGGGAAATCAAATACAACCCAAGGATTCATAACCAACGCTTCGAAATGATCAAGTTACATTTTTATGAATTTTATGGAAATTAAACTGGAATTTCGCCAGCCGTGCCTGTATTATTGCCTGCCATGGTCTAGGCCGGACATCTAGGTACGAAGCCGGTACCGGATCGCAAGATATTTTTCCGGGACATAAAACACAACCCAAGGAACCATAACCAACTATTCGAAATGATCAAGTTACATTTTTTGGCATTTTATGGAAATTAAACTAGAATTCCGCCTGTCGTGCATATATTATTGCCTGCCATGGTCCAGGCCAGACACCTTGGTATGGAGCCGTTACCGGATCGCATGATATTTGTCCTGGACATCAAATACGATCCAAGTAACCATAACCAACGCTTCGAAATGATCAAGTTACTTTTTTGGGCATTTTATGGATATTAAACTGGAATTCCGCCAGTCGTGCCTTTAGTATCGCCTGCCATGGTCCAGGCCGGACGCCTTGGTACAGAGACGGTACCGGATCGCATGATATTTCTCCAGGACATCAAGTACGACCCACGAACCATAACCAATGCTTTGAAATGATCAAGTTACATTTTTTGGCATTTTATGGAAATTAAACTGGAATCCCGATAGTCGTACATGTATTATCGCCTGCCATGGTCCAGGACGGACGCCTTGGTATAGAGACGGTACTAGATCGCATGATATTTCTCCAGGACATCAAATACGACCCATAGAACCATAACCAACGCTTTGAAATGATCAAGTTACATTTTCTGGCATTTTATGGAAATTAAACTAGAATTCCGTCAATCGGGCTTGTATTATTGCCTGCCATGGTCCACGCCGGACGCCTTGGTACGAAGACGGTACCAGATCACATGATATTTGTCAGGGATATCAAATATGACCCAAGAAACCATTACCAACGCTTCAAAATGATCAAGTTACATTTTTTGGTATTTTATGGCAATTAAACTGGAATTTCACCAGTCATGCGTGTATTTTCGCTTGCCATGGTCCAGGCCGGACGCCTTGGTACGGAGATGGTACCGAGTCACCTGATATTTGTCCGGGACATTAAATATGACCAAAGGAACCATAACCAACGCTTCTAAATGATCAAGTTACTTTTTTTGGCATTTTATGGAAAATAAACTGGAATTTCGACAGTCGTGCCTGTATTATTGCCATCCATGGTCCAGGCCGGACGCCTTGGTATGGAGCTGGCACCGGATCGCATGATATTTTTTTGGGACATCAGATACAACCAGAGGAACCAAAACCAACTCTTCAAAATGATCAAGTTACATTTTTTGGCATTTTATGGCAATTAAACTGGAATTCCGCCTACCATGGTCCAGGCCGGACGCCTTGGTACGGAGCCAGTACCGGATCACTTGATATTTGTCCGGGATATCAAATATTACCCAAGGAACCATAACCAACGCTTCGAAATGATCAAGTTACATTTTTTGGCTTTCGATAGAAATTAAACTGGAATTCCGCCAGTCGTGCCTGTATTATCGCCATCCATGGTCCAGGCAGGACGCCTTGGTATGGAGTCGGTACCGGATCGCATGATATTTTTCAGCGACATCAAATACAACCAAAGGAACCATAACCAACTCTTAGAAATGATCACGTTACATTTTTTTGCATTATATGGCATATAAACTGGAATTCTGCCAGTCGTGCATGTATTATCGCCTGCCATGGTCCAGGCCGGACGCCTTGGTACGGAGCCGGTACCGGGTCACATGATATTTGTGTGGGACATTAAATATGACCCGAGGAACCATAACCAAAACTTCGAAATGATCAAGTTACATGTTTTTGCATTTTATGGCAATTAAAATTGAATTGCGCCAGTCATGCTTGTATTATCGCCTGCCATGGTCCAGGTCGCACTCCTTGGTACGGAGCCGGTACCGAATAACATGATATTTTTCCGGGACATCAAATACAACCAAAGGAACCATAACAAAATCTTCGAAATGATCAAGTTACATTTTTTGGCATTAAATGGCAAATAAACTGGAATTCCGCCAGTCGTGCATGTATTATTGCCTGCCATGGTCCACGCCGGACTCCTTGGTACGGAGCCGGTATCGGGTCACATGATATTTGTCCGGGACATTAAATATTACCTAAGGCACCATAAACAACGCTTAGAAATGATCAAGTTACATTTTTTGGCATTTTATGGAAATTAAACTTGAATTCCGCCAGTCGTGCTTGTATTAGCGCCATCCATGGTCCAGGCCGGATGCCTTGGAACGGAGCCGGTATTGGATCGCATGATATTTGTCCTGGACATCTAATACGACCCAAGGAACCATAACCAATGCTTCGAAATGATCAAGTTACATTTTTCTGCATTTTATGACAACTAAACTAGAATTCCGCCAGTCGTGCCTCTATTATCGCCTGCCATGGTCCAGGATGGATGCCTTGGTACAAAGACAGTACCAGATCGCATGATATTTCTCCAGGACATCAAATACGACCCACAAAACCATAACCAATGCTTTGAAATAATCAAGTTACATTTTTTGGCATTTTATGGCAATTAAACTGGTATTCCGACATTCGTGCATCTTTTATCGCCTGCCATGGTCCATGTCGGACACATTGGTACAGAGACGGTACCGGATCGCATGATATTTCTCCAGGACATCAAATACGACCCACAGAAACATAACCAACGCTTTGAAATGATCAAGTTACATTTTTTGGCGTTTTATGGCAATTAAACTGGAATTTCGTCACTCGTGCATGTATTATCGCCTACCATGGTCCAGGCCGGACGCCTTGGTACGGAGTCGGTACCGGATCACATGATATTTGTCCGGGATATCAAATATGACCCAAGGAACCATAACCAACGCTTCGAAATGATCAAGTTACATTTTTTGGCATTTTACGGTAATTAAACTGGAATTCCGCTAGTCGTGCCTCTTTTATCGCCTGTCGTGGTCCAGGCCGGACGCCTTAGTACGGAGCCGGTACCGAGTCGCATGATATTTGTCTGTGACATTAAATATGAACCAAGTAACCATAACCAATGCTTCGAAATGAGCAAGTTAAATTTTTTGGCATTTTATGGAAATTAAACTTGAATTCCGCCAATCGTGCCTGTATTAGCGCCTGCCATGGTCCAGGCCGGACGCCTGGGTACGGTGCCGATACCGGATCACATGATATTTGTCCTGGACATCAAATACGACCTAAGGAACCATAACCAACACTTTGAAATGATCAAGTTACATTTTTTGGCATTTTATGGAAATTAAACTTGAATTCCGCCAATCGTGCCTGTATTAGCGCCTGCCATGGTCCAGGCCGGACGCCTTGGTATGGAGCCGGTATCGGATCACATGATATTTGTCCAGGATATCGAATATGACCCAAGGAACCATAACCAATGCTTCGAAATGATCAAGTTACATTTTTTGGCATTTTATGGCAATTAAACTGCAATTCCGCCAGTCGTGCCTGTATTATCGGCAGCCATGGTCCAGGCCGGACGCCTTGGTATGGAGCCGGTACCGAATCGCATGATATTTGTCTGTGACATTAAATATTACCCAAGGAACCATAACCAACGCTTTGAAATGAGCAAGTTACATTTTTTGGCATTTTATGGAAATTAAACTTGAATTTCGCCAGTCGTGCCTGTATTATCGCCATCCATGGTCCTAGCCGGACGCCTTGGTATGGACCCGGTACCGGATCACAAGATATTTTTCTGAGACATCAAATACAACCCAAGGAACCATAACCAACTCTTCGAAATGAGCAAGTTACATTTTTTGGCATTTTATAGATATTAAACTAGAATTCCGCCAAGTCATTCTTGTATTATCACCTGCCATGGTCCAGGCCGAACGCCGTGGTACGTAACCGGTACCGAATCGCATGATATAAAGAACCATAACCAAAACTTCGAGATGATCAAGTTACATTTTTGGCATTTTATGGCAATTAAACTGGAATTCAGCCAGTCGTGCATGTATTATCGCCATCCATGGTCCAGGTCGGGCGCCTTGGTATGGATCCGGTACCGGATTGCATGATATTTGTCCATGACATCAAATACAACCCAAGAAACCATAACCAACTCTTCGAAAGGATGAAATTACATTTTTTGAAATTTTATGGCCATTAAACTATAATTCCACCAAGTCGTGCCTGCATTATCGCCTTCCATGGTCCAGGCCGGACGCGTTGGTACGTAGTCGGTACCGAATCGCATGATATTTGTCCGGGAAATCAAATACAAACCAAGGATTCATAACCAAATCTTTGAAATGATTAAGTTACATTTTTTTGAATTTTATTGCAATTAAACTGGAATTGCGCCAACCGTGCCTGTATTATCGCCTACCATAGTCTAGGTCGGACGCCTTGGTACGGAGCTGGTACCGGATCACATGATATAAATCCAGGACATCAAATACGATCCAAGGAACCATCACCAATGCTTCGAAATGATCAAGTTACATTTTTTGGAATTTTATGGCAATTAAACTGGAATTCCGCCAGTCGTGCCCGTATTATTGCCTGCCATAGTCTAGGTCGGACGCCTTGGTACGGAGCTGGTACCATATCACATGATATATATCCAGGACATCAAATACCATCCAAGGAACCATTACCAACGCTTCGAAATGATCAAGTTACTTTTTTTGGTATTTTATGGCAATTAAACTGGAATTCCACTAGTCGTGCCTATATTATCGCCTGCCATGGTCCAGGCCGGACGCCTTGGTACAGAGCCGTTACCGGATCGCATGATATTTCTCTAGGACATCAAATACAGCCCAAGGACCCATGACCAACGCTTCGAGATGATCGAATTACATTTTTTGGCATTTTATGGCAATTAAACTGGAATTCTGGCCGTCGTGCCTGCATTATCGCCTGCCATGGTCCAGGCCAGATGCCTTGGTACGGAGCCGGTACCGGATCTCATGATATTTGTCCGGGACATCAAATACGACCCAAGGAACCATAACCAACGCTTCACAATGATCAAGTTAAATTTTTTGGCATTTTATGGCAATTAAACTGGAATTCCGTCAGTCGTGCATGTATTATCGCCTCCCATGGTCCAGGCCGGACGCCTTGGTACGGAGCCGGTACGGATCGCATGATATTTGTCTGGGATATCAAATATGAACCAAGGAACCATAACCAACACTCTGAATTGAGCAATTTACAATTTTTGGCTTTTTATGACAATTGAACTAGAATTCCGACAGTCGTGCCTGTATTATCGCCTTCCATGGTCCAGGCAGGATGCCTTGGTACGGAGCTGGTACCGGGTCACATGATATTTGTCCAGGATATGAAATGTGACCCAAGGAACCATAACCAACACTTCGAAATGATCAAGTTACATTTTTTAGCATTTTATGGCAATTAAACTAGAATTCCGCCAGTCGTGCCTGTATTATCGCCTGCCATGGTCCAGGCCGGGCAGTTTGGTACAGAGATGGTACTGGGTCGCATGATATTTGTCCGGGATATTAAATATGACCAAGGAACTATAACCAACGCTTCGAAATGATCAAGTTACATTTTTTGGCATTTTATGGCAATTAAACTAGAATTCCGCCAGTCGTGCCTGTATTATCGCCTGCCATGGTCCAGGCCGGACGCCTTGTTACGGAGCTGGTACCGGATCGCATGATATTTCTCCTGGACATCAAATACGACCCACAGAAACATAACCAATGGTTTGAAATGATCAAGTTACATATTTTGGCATTTTATGGCAATTAAACTGGAATTCCGTCAGTCGTGTATGTATTATCGCCTGCCATGGTCCAGGCCGGACGCCTTGGTACGGAGCCGGTACCGGTTCGCATGATATTTGTCTGGGACATTAAATATGACCTAAGGGACCATGAACAACGCTTCGAAATGATCACGTTACATTTTTTGGCATTTTATGGAAATTAAACTGGAATTTCAGCAGTTGTGCCTGTATTATCGCCATCCATGGTCCAGGCCGGACGCCTTGGTATGGAGCTAGCACCGGATCGCATGATATTTTTTCGGGACATCAAATACAACCAGAGGACCATAACCAACTCTTCTAAATGATCAAGTTACATTGGCATTTTATGGCAATTAAACTGGAATTCCGCCAGGTCGTGCTTGTATTATCGCCTGCCATGGTCCAGGCCGGACGCCTTGGTACAGAGCGAGTACCGGATCGCATGATACTTGTCCAGGATATCAAATATGACCCAAGGAACCATAACCAACGCTTCCAAATGATCAAGTTACATTTTTTGGCATTTTATGGCAATTAAACTGGAATTCCGCCAGTCGTGCATGTATTATCGCCTGCCATGGTCCAGGTCGGACGCCTTGGTATGGAGCTTGTACCGGGTCACATGATATCTGTCTGGGACATTAAATATGACCCAAGGAACCATAACCAAAACTTCGAAATGATCAAGTTATTTTTTTTTTGCATTTTATGGCAATTAAACTGGAATTGCGCCAGTCATGCCTGTATTATCGCCTGCCATGGTCCAGGTTGGACTCCTTGGTGCGGAGCCTATACAGAATCTCATGATATTTGTCCGAGACATAAAATACGACACAAGGAAACATAACCAACGCTTCGAAATGATCATGTCACATTTTTTGGTATTTTATGGCAATTAAACTTGCATTTCGCCAGTCGTGCCTGTATTATCGCCTGCCATGGACCAGGCCGGACGCCTTGGTACAGAGCCATTACCGGATCACATGATATTTTTATGGGACATCAAATACGACCCAAGGAACCATAACCAACACTTCGAAATGATCAAGTTACATTTTTTGGCATTTTATGGCAATTAAACTAGAATTCCGTCAGTCGTGCATGTATTATCGCCTGCCATGGTCCACGCTGGACTCCTTCGTACAGAGCCGGTATCGGATCGCATGATATGTGTTCGGGATATCAAATATGACCCAAGGAACCATAACCAACGCTTCGAAATGATCAAGTTACTTTTTTGGCATTTTATGGCAATTAAATTAGAATTCCGCCAGTTGTGCCTGTATTATCGCCTGCCATGGTCCAGGCCGGACGCCTTGGAATGGAGCCGGTACCGGGTCGCATAATATATGTCCGGGACATTAAATATGACCCAAGGAACCATAACCAATGCTTCGAAATGATCAAGTTACTTTTTTTGACATTTTATGGAAATTGAACTGGAATTTCGCCAGTCGTGCCTGTATTATCACCATCCATGGTCCAGGCCGGACGCCTTTGTATGGAGCCAGTACCGGAACGTATGATATTTTTCTGGGACATCAAATACAAACCAAGGAACCATAAACTACTCTTCGAAATGATCAAGTTACATTTTTTGGCATTTTATGGCAATTAAACTAGAATTCCGCCAAGTCGTGCTTGTATTATCGCCTGCCATGGTCCAGGTCGGATGCCGTGGTACGTAGCCGGTACCGAATTGCATGATATATTTCCGGGACATCAAATAAGACCTAAAGAACCATAACCAAAACATCGAAATGATCAAGTAACATTTTATGGCAATTAAACTGGAATTCCGCCAAGTCGTGCCTTTATTATCGCCTGCCATGGTCCAGGCCGGACACCGTGGTACGTAGCCGGTATCAAATCGCATGATATTTTTCAAGGACATAAAATATGACCTAGGAACCATAACCAAAACTTCAAAATGATCAAGTTACATTTTTTGGCATTTTATGGCAATTAAACTGGAATTGAGCGAGTCGTGCCTATCGCCATCCATGGTCCAAGCCGAACGCCTTGGTATGGATCCGGTACCGGAACACATGATATTTGTCCGAGACATCAAATACAACCCAAGAAACCATAACCAACTCTTTGAAAGGATCAAGTTATATTTTTTGACATTTTATGGTAATTAAACTAGAATTCCGCCAAGTCGTTCCTGCATTATCGCCTTCCATGGTCAAAGCCGGACGCCTTGGTATGGATCCGGCACCGAATTGCGTGATATTTTTCCGGAACATCAAATACAACCCAAGGAACCATAACCAACTCTTCGAAATGATCAAGTTACAATTTTTGGAATTTTATGGCAATTAAAATGGAATTCCGCCAGATCGTGCTTGTATTATCGCCTGCCATGGTCCAGGCCGGACGTCGTGGTACGGAGCCGGTACCGGATCTCATGATATTTGTCCGGGACATAAAATACGACCCAATCAACCATAACCAACGCTTCGAAATGATCAAGTTACATTTTTTGGCATTTTATGACAATTAAACTGGAATTCCGCCAGGCCTTCCATGGTCCAGGCCGGACGCCTTGGTACGTAACCGGTACCGAATTGCATGATATTGTCCGAGACATCAAATACAACCTAAGGATTCATAACCAACGCTTCGAAATGATCAAGTTACATTTTTTTGAAATTTACGGCAATTAAACTGGAATTCCGCCAGCCGTGCCTGTATTATTACCTGCCATAGTCCAGGCCAGACACCTTGGTATAGATCCGGTACCGGATCACATGATATTTATCCAGGACATCAAATACGACCCAAGGAACCATAAACAATGTTTCGAAATGATCGAGTAACATTTTTTGGCATTTTATGGCAATTAAACAGGAGTTCCGCCAGTCGTGCATGTATTATCGCCTGCCACGGTCCAGGCCGGATGCCTTGGTAAGGAGCCGGTACCGGATATCATGATATTTGTCCGGAACATCAAATACGACCCAAGGAACCATAACCAATGCTTTAAAATGATCAAGTTACACTTTTTGGTATTTTATGGCAATTAAACTGGAATTCCGCCAGTCCTGCCTGTATTAGCGCCTGCCATGGTCCAGGCCGGACGCCTTGGTACAAAGACAGTAGCAGATCGCATGATATTTCTCCAGGACATCAAATACGACCCACAGAACCATAACCAACGCATTGAAATGATAAAGTTACATTTTTAGCATTTTATGGCAATTAAACTAGAATTTCGATAGTCGTGCATGTATTATCGCCTACCATGGTCCAGGTCGGACGCCTTGGTATAGAGACGGTACCGGGNTCCAGGCCGGACGCCTTGGTATGGAGCCGACACCGGATCGCATGATATTTTTCCGGGACATCAAATACAGCCCAAGGAACGATAACCAACTCTTCAAAATGATCAATTTACATTTTTTGGCATTTTATGGCAATTAAACTGGAATTCCGCCAAGTCGTGCTTGTATTATCGCCTGCCATGGTCCAGGCTGGACTCCGTGGTACGTAACCGGTACCAAATCGCATGATATTTGTTCGGGACATCAAATATGACCCAAGGAACCATAACCAAAACTCCGAAATGATCAAGTTACATTTTTTGGCATTTTATAGCAATTAAACTGGAATTCTGCCAAGTCGTGCCTTTCTTATCGCCTGCCATTGTCCAGGCCGAACGCCGTGGTACGTAGCCGATACCGAATCGCATGATATTTGTCCGGGTCATCAAATATGACCCTAGGAACCATAACCAAAACTTCGAAATGATCAAGTCACATTTTTTGGCTTTTAATGGCAATTAAACTGGAATTCAGCCAGTCGTGCATGTATTATCGCCATCAATGGTCCAGGCCGAACGCCTTGGTATGGATCTGGTACTGGATCGCATGATATGTGTCCGGGACATCAAATACAACCTAAGAAACCTTAACCAACTCTTTGAAAGGATCAAGTTACAACTTTTGGAATTTTATAGCAATTAAACTAGAATTCCCCCAAGTCGTGCATGCATTATCACCTTCCATGGTCTAGGCCGGATGCCTTGGTACGTAGCCGGTAAAGAATCGCATTATATTTGTGTGGGACATAAAATACAACCCAAGGATTTATAACCAACGCTTCGAAATGATCAAGTTACATTTATTGGAATTTTATGGCAATTAAACTGGAATTCCGCCAGCCGTGCTTGTATTATTGCCTGCCATAGTCCAGGCCGGACGCCTTGGTATGGAGTCGGTACCGGATATCATGATATTTGTCTGGGACAACAAATACGACCAAAGGAACCATAACCAACGCTTCGAAGTGATCAAGTTACATTTTTTGGTGTTTTATGGCAATTAAACTTGAATTCCGTCAGTCATGCATGTATTATCGCCTGCCATGGTCCAGGCTGGATGCTTTGGTACGGAGCCAGTACCGGATCGCATGATATTTGTCCGGTATATCAAATATGACCCAAGGAACCATAATCAATGCTTCGAAATGATATTTTTTGGCATTCTATGGAATTTAAACTGGAATTCTGCCAGTCGTTCCTGTATTAGTGCCTGCCATGGTCCAGGCCGGACGCCTTGGTACGGGGCCGGTACCGGATCACATGATATTTGTCCTGAACATCAAATATGATCCAAGGAACCATAACCAACACTTTCAAATGAGTAAGTTACAGTTTTTGGCATTTTATGACAATTAAACTAGAACTCTGACAATCGTGCCTGTATTATCGCCTGCCATGGTCAGGGCCGGACGCCTTGGTACGGAGCCGGTACCGGGTCACATAATATTTCTCCGGGATATGAAATATGACCCAAGGAACCATAACCAACGCTTCGAGATGATCAAGTTACATTTTTTGGCATTTTATGGCAATTAAATTGGAATTCTGTCAGTCGTGCATGTATTATCGCGTGCCATGGTCCAGGCCGGACGCCTTGGAATGGAGTCAATACCGGATCGCATGATATTTGTGTGGGATATAAAATATTACCCGAGGAACCATAACTAACGCTTTGAAATGATCAAGTTACATTTTTTGGCTTTTTATAGCAATTAAATAGGAATTCCGACAATCGTGCCTATTATCGCCTGCCATTGTCCAGGCCGGACGCCTTGGTACGGAGCCGGTACCGGGTCGCATGATATTTGTTCGGGACAATAAATATGACCCAAGGAACCATAATCAAATGTTCGAAATGATCAAGTTACATTTTTTTGCAGTTTATGGCAATTAAACTGGAATTGCGCCAGTCATGCCTGTATTATCGCCTGCCATGGTCCAGGTCGGAGCCCTTGGTACGTAGCTGTTACCGAATCTCACTATATTTATCTGAGACATCAAATATGATACAAGGAACCATAACCAACGCTTCGAAATGATCACGTTACATTTTTTTGGCATTTTATGGCATATAAACTGAAATTTCGCCAATCTTGCCTGTAAAATCGCCTGCTATGGTTCAGGCCGGACACCTTGGTACAGTGTCGTTAGTCGTTACCGTATCACATGATATTCTTCTGGGATATCAAATACGACCCAAGGAACCATAACCAACACTTCAAAATGATCAAGTTCCATTTTTGGCATTTTATGGCAATTAAACTGGAATTCTGTCATTCGTGCATGTATTATCGCCTACCACGGTCCAGGCCGGACGCCTTGGTACGGAGCCGGTACCGAATTTCATGATATTTGTCCGGGATATCAAATACGACCCAAGGAACCATAACCAACATTTGAAATGAGTAAGTTACAGTTTTTGGCATTTTATGACAATTAAACTAGAATTCTGACAATCGTGCATGTATTATCGCCTGCCATGGTCAGGGCCGGACGCCTTGGTACGGGGCCGGTACCGGGTCACATGATATTTGTCCGGGATATGAAATATGACCCAAGGAACCATGACTAACGCTTCGAAATGATCAAGTTACATTTTTTGGCATTTTATGGCAATTAAACTCAAATTCCGCAAGTCGTGCCTGTATTATCGCCTGCTATGGTCCAGGCCGGACGCCTTGGTACGGAGATGGCACTGGGTCGCATGATATTTGTGGGGGACATTAAATTTGACCCAAGGAACCATAACCAACGCTTCGAAATGATCAGTTTACATTTTTGGCATTTTATGTCAATTAAACTGGAATTCTNCCATAACCAACGCTTCGAAATGATCAAGTTACATTTTATGGCAATTAAACTAGAATTCCACCAGTCGTGCCTGTATTATCGCCTGCCATGGTCAAGGCCAGACGCCTTGGTACGGAGCCGGTACCGGGTCACATGATATTTGTCCGGGACATTAATTATGACCCAAGGAACTATAACCAACGCTCCGAAATGATCAAGTTACATTCTTTGGCATTTTATGTCAATAAAACTTGAATTCCGCCAGTCGTGCCTGTATTAGCGCCTGCCATGGTCCAGGCCGGATGCCTTGGTACACAGCTGGTACCGGATCACATGATATTTGTCATGGACATCAAATACGACCCAAGGAACCATAACCAACTCTTCAAAATGATCAAGTTACATTTTTTGGCATTTTATGGCAATTAAACTGCAATTCCGCCAATCGTACCTCTATTATCGCTTGCCATGGTCTAGGCCGTATGCCTTGGTACAATGACGGTACCGGATCGCATGATATTTCTCCAGGACATCAAATACAACCCAAGGAACCATAACCAACTCTTTAAAATGATCATGTTACATTTTTTGGCATTTATTGCAATTAAACTCGAATTCCGCAAGTCGTGCCTGTATTATCGCCTGCCATAATCCAGGCCGGACGCCTTGGTACGGAGATGGTACTGGGTCGCATGATATTTGTGGGTGACATTACATATGACCTAAGGAACCATAACCAACGCTTCGAAATGATCAATTTACATTTTTTGGCATTTTATGTCAATTAAACTGGAATTCCGACAGTCGTGCCTGTATTAGCGCCTACCATGTTCTAGGCCGGACGCCTTGGTAAGGAGCTGGTACCGGATCTCATGATATTTGTCCTGGACATCAAATACGACCCAAGTAACCATAACCAACGCTTCGAAATGATCAATTTACATTTTTTGGCATTTTATGTCAATTAAACTGGAATTCCGACAGTCGTGCCTGTATTAGCGCCTACCATGTTCTAGGCCGGACGCCTTGGTAAGGAGCTGGTACCGGATCTCATGATATTTGTCCTGGACATCAAATACGACCCAAGTAACCATAACCAACGCTTCGAAATGATCAATTTACATTTTTTGGCATTTTATGTCAATTAAACTGGAATTCCGACAGTCGTGCCTGTATTAGCGCCTACCATGTTCTAGGCCGGACGCCTTGGTAAGGAGCTGGTACCGGATCTCATGATATTTGTCCTGGACATCAAATACGACCCAAGTAACCATAACCAACGCTTCGAAATGATCAAGTTACATTTTATGGCAATTAAAATAGAATTCCACCAGTCGTGCCTGTATTATCGCCTGCCATGGTCCAGGCCAGACGCCTTGGTACGGAGCCGGTACCGAGTCACATGATATTTTTCCGGGACATTAAATATGACCCAAGGAACTATAACCAACACTCCGAAATGATCAAGTTACATTCTTTTGCATTTTATGGCAATAAAACTTGAATTCCGCCAGTCGTGCCTGTATTATCGCCTGCCATGGTCCAGGCCAGAAGCCTTGGTACAGAGCCGGTATCGGGTCTCATGATATTAGTTCGGGATATGAAATATCACCCAAGGAACCATAACCAACGCTTCAAAATGATTAGTTTACATTTTTTGGAATTTTATGGCAATTAAACTGGAATTCCCACAGTCGTGCATGTATTATCGCCTACCATGGTCCAGGCCAGAAGCCTTGGTACAGAGCCGGTATCGGGTCTCATGATATTAGTTCGGGATATGAAATATCACCCAAGGAACCATAACCAATGCTTCGAAATGATCATGTTACATTTTTTAGCGTTTTATGGCAATTAAATTGGAATTTCGCCAGTCATGCCTGTATTATCGCCTGCCATGGTCCAGGTCGGACTCCTTGGTACGGAGTCGGTACCGACTTGGTATTCATGATATTTGTCCAATACATCAAATACGGCACACGAAACCATAACCAACGCTTCGAAATGATGAAGTTACATTTTTGGAATTTTATGGCAATTAAATTGGAATTCCGCCAGTCGTGCATGTATGACCGCCTGCCATAGTCCAGGTCGGACGCCTTGGTACGGAGCCGGTACCGGATCACATGATATTTCTCCGGGACATCAAATACGACCACATGAACCATAACCAACACTTCTAAATAATCAAGTTATATTTTTTGGCATTTTATTGCAATTACACTTGAATTCTGTCAATCGTGTCTGTATTATCGCCTGCCATGGTCCAGGCCGGACGCCTTGGTACGGAGTTAGTACCGGATCACATGATATTTCTCTGAGACATCATATACGACCCAAGGAACCATAACCAACGCTTCAAAATAATTAAGTTACATTTTTTGGCATTTTATGGCAATTAAATTGGAATTCCGTCAGTCGTGCCTGTATTATCCCCTGTCATGGTCCAGGCCAGACGCCTTGGTACGGAGTCGATACCGGATCACATGATATTTGTCCGGGACATCAAATATGACCCAAGGAACCATAACCAATGAAACGAAATGACCAGGTTACATTATTTTNCCATGGTCCAGGCCGGATGCCGTGGTACGTAGCCAGTACCGAATCACATGATATTTTTACGGGATATCAAATATGACCCAAGTAACCATAACCAATGCATCGAAATGATCAAGTTACATTTTTTGGTATTTTATGGCAATTAAACTGGAATTCCGCCAGTCGTTCCTGTATTATCGCCATCCATGGTCCAGGCCAGATGCCTTGGTATGGATCCGGTACCGAATCGCATGATATTTTTCCGGGACATCAAATAAAAGCCAAGAAACCATAACCAAGTCTTTGAAAGGATCAAGTAATATTTTTTGGCATTTTATGGCAATTAAACTGGAATTTCGCCAAGTCGTGCATGTATTATCGCCTGCCATGGTCCAGGCCGGACGCCTTGGTACGGA
>ML415966.1:2236-19444 GCA_005239525.1 Nicotiana knightiana | reverse complement strand
GAGGATGTCACACCTCTGTGATTGAAATGTTTTAAAAATTCTTGGTATAACGTGTTAAGGGATTTGCTTAATAAGTTGTGTACATGAGTATAGTTTGATTGGTCGAGGACGAGCAAATCTTTAAGTGTGGGGTATTGATGCGAGGCTAGAATACATGGTTTAACATGTTATATGCCTTACATTTTATGTGCGTTAATGATAAAAATACACTTTGTATGTGCGTAATGGAGTTTATTTCATGTGTAGGTGCATTGGAGATGGAAACCGAGCTAAATGGATGCAAATACATCAAAAATACGCTTAAGAGTCGAAAAGGAAACACCCGGGAGTTAGCCGGGCGTTTGGCCCCTAAAGCCAGGCTGTACATGGCGTTAGTGGGGCGTTTGGCCCCTAAAGCCAGGCTGACCCTGGCGTTAGGGGGCGTTTGGGCCCTAACGCCAGGCCTGCCCTGGCTTTAAGGAGGCGTTTGAGCCCAAACGCTTGGGTCCCGATGTCCAGTCAATTCTGAGTTTTGAAGAGTTTAAGTGTTTCCTGGTTGGAATAGAAGTCTCCTACACGTTTAGGGTCTGTCCTAAACATATAAATAGACCCCAAAATACAACTTGAAGGAGGATTTGAAGTGAGGAAGCCATTGAAGTGAAGAAAAACCTGTGGATTATTACTCAGTGAAGCAAACATTGATTTTTATAGCTGTTATTCATTATATTGTAGTTCAATTATGCAGGTTATTTTAGAATTGATTCTTATGAATATGAGTAGATAAGTTTCTTAATCTAGGGTTTTGGTAGAACCCGTTGGGGGATAAACTTATTGTGATATTAATATAGTTTTGATTGGTTGATTAATCTCTATTTGTTCAACTACGTTCTTGTTGTAGTTGATTGAAGGGCCCTCAATTAGCTGTTCCTATTTATTANGAAAGTCATAACCGAGGGTTTAGAGGTTGGATTAGAGATAACGATACCTCGGGTGCAATCTAAAGTGAACTGTAATGCAATCTAGCTAGCGTAACTTGAGAGAGTGCGTCTAGTAAATTATCATAATTACTTGAGAGAGATTTATGGTAGATAGAGTGTTCATGATTGATAGAGACAACTAATCAAGCTATATGAAGTATCCGAGAAGTAAGTTCACCAACGGGGGAAGCCATGACCTTAGACCTTTATCATCATTATTTACAACACATTATTAGTAATTGCTAGTTATTATTATTATTGTCAGTGGAATTAGTAAAACATCACCAATTTATATTAAAAAGTCTTGAGAGAATTGGTTGAGTAAAAGTTGTGTATTCTAAAGACTTGATTGATACGTAAATTCCCTGTGGGATTGACTCTGGGCATAATACGCCGGATTATATTTGCAACGCCCATTTAGTCTTTTATTAGACATAGTTGAGCGTGATCAGGCTGCGATCGCCAAGTAGCTATCTCGCAGTCTCCGAAGTTAATCCGCAACAGAAGGATCAACTGCCGTAACCGTGGACTGAGATACCTGGATCTGCACACAAGGTGCAGGGGGTAACTTGAGTACACCAACTCAGTAAGTAACAAGCCCAAACTACGGGCTGAGAGGTAGTGGCGTACTTCACCTTAATCATTGTAACATAATCATTAAAACAGTAATGTAGTCATGCTTGCAGTTAAATAATAGTTCAAGTAATAAGATAAATGCAACTCTGACAGTTCCAGATATATATAACTCAATTTCTATTACATGCCAATGCATCAACTGTGTGAAATGCACAATGTACTCCCACTCTCAGTTGCTCGTCCACTCAGTACTGTATATGGCTCGCACGGCCCAGGGATATATATATATATATAGTAGTCACTCAGTACTGAGGAAGGAAAATCCAGCCCTAAGGAGAAGATCCATCTCCAGCTAATGATAATAACCTCACAACCACTCGGTACTGTATATGGCTCACACTCCCAAGGAAGATCCATCCCAGAATATATACATCTCTGACATCAGTCACTCAGTACTGAGGAAGGCCAATCCATCTCTAAGGAGAAGATCCATCTCCAAATATAAACACTTCGGACAAGAGCCATGTCCAGGGAAGATCCATCCCTCAATGTCATATGCGCTCACTAGGGGTGTGTTACAGACTAGGGAGGGGCTCCTACAACCCAAGCGCTATCATAAGACAGATCCAGGCATAAATCAATATAACATGCTTCGGCGTGTATCCCGACCCCATAATTGTCACTCATCATCAGGCTCTTGGCCTCACTCAGTCATCACTCTCCAGTCTTACTCACACGGGCTCACAATGGAGAAACTAGTCCGAATCAATGATATAAAGTTCCAAACAATGATAAACGAGGCTGAGACATGATATTGAATGCATAAATAAGAGTGATTATAAATATCAATGAAACACATGAGATGACAGCAAGAAATGGCCACTCGGTTCCCAACAGTATCGGCATGAAGCCTTAACATAATATCTATCATGATTTATAGCATGTTTACATTAATCACATTGATAGAAGCAGCGATATCAACAAGAAGAATCTTTAAACGGTTACATGGACTGAACCATGTCACAATTCTCACGGTAAACGCCCTCCCGCCCACCACTTGGCATGTGTATCACCTCAATTGTAATCATATAGCACATAGTTCGGGGTTTCAAACCCTCGGAACCAAGTTTGGAAGCGTTACTTACCTCAGTCAAGCCAAAACCCTACTCCGCAATGCCTTTTCCACTCGACTCGGCCTCCGAACACTCTGAATCTATCCAAAATTAGTATTATATCATTAATACATGCTAAAGAAACCAACCCCACACAAAATTTATCAAATTAAACCAAAATTCCAGAAATTGGTCAAACCCGACCCCCAGCCCACATCTCGAAATCCGACAAATATTATAAAACTAGAATTCTTATTCACTCACGAGTCTACCCATACCAATTTCGCCAAAATCCGACCTCATTTGATCCCTCAAATCCCCAAATTACTCTCTCAAGAACTCTTCCATTTTTCCTCCAAATTTTCACCCCAATTCCCAATTTAGATGATAGAAATCAAGATACAATCATGGAATTTAGCCAAAGTCAAGTGAGAACACTTACCCCAATCAACTCCCTGAAAATGCCTTCAAAATTGCCCAAATCTGGTCTTTAGCTCAAAATATGAAAAATGGGTTCAAACCCTCGATTTTGATTATAACACTGCCTGCCCAGATTTTTCCTCTTCGCGAACGCGGTAGTACCCTCGCATTCGCGAAGCACAACTGCCTCAGCCCGGGAATTCCTTCTATGCGAACGCGATTCCCCACTCGCGAATGCATACCTTATCCAGCCCAACACATCATGAACGCGACACCTTCCTCACAAACGCGTAGACCAATGGCCTGGGGGTCCCCAGATGCCTCCACTTCTTTTCGCGAATGTGGCCCCTCATACGTGTCCGCGATGCACACTCAGGTCAAACCTTCACGTTCGCGTTCTCCCGTTTGCGAACGCGATGAACAAAAAATCATCAGCTCTCTATAACCCTTTGCGAACGCGATAGCCTTCTCGCGAACGCGCTGAAGGAAAACCCTGCAACAAAACACCATAAATCTGCTAACTTCTAAAGCCAAATAATGATCTGGTAACCCCCCACCCCCTCCCCCCCCCGAAACTCACCGGAGGCCCTCGGGACCTCAACCAAACATACCAACACATCCCATAGCATCATTTAAACTTAGTCAAACCTTAGAATCACTTAAAACAACATCAAAACACCAAATTCAAGCCTAAGGATTTCTAAACTTTTAAAATTCTCCAACGATGCCGAAACCAACCAATCCACGTCCGAATTACCTGAAATTTTGCACACACGTCAAAAATGACACTAAGAACCTATTCCAACTTCCGAAATTACATTTCGACCCCGATATCTAATTTTCCACTACCGATCGGAAATCACTAAATATCTGATTTCGCCAATTCAAGCCTAATTCTACTACGGACCTCCAAATTATATTTTTAACACACTCCTAAGCCCCAAATCACCCAACGAAGCTATCCGAGCCATAAAAACCTTAATCCGAGATTGTTTGCCCATAAGTCAACTCCCGGTTGACTTTTCCAACTAAATATCCAGATTAAGAGACTAAGTGTCTCATTCCTCTTCCTCTCCAAAAATTACTCCAAACCCAAGACAACTAACCCGACGCAACATAATAGAGCTGAACAAGATATAATGGAGCAGAAATGAGAAAAACAAGGCTGAAACTCTCGGAACGACCGACTGGGTCGTTACACCTTATGTGGTGGATTGATATCATTGTGCTTCATGGTGTTATCTGTTGAGTTAGCAAGATGGTTTCTTCATTTCCATTCTTTTTCCACCATTGGATATATTTGAGTTATTGTTCGTTGGTGCATAAATTGCATGGTATGTGGCTCTAAGTAGGATTTTTGTGACAGGTCGGTCGAGTAGCTTGTACTGGATAAGGTGAGATTATTGGGCCTGAAATGAGTGTCATCGGATTTGAGTAAGGTATGTTTGCAAGAATTGTGTCACTAGCCGACTTAGATTTTGGCTATGGTTCTTATCGGGCAAGAGGCTTCCACGACTTGTTAATCTGATGGGTGGAATGAGTTTCTGTATCTTTCTTTCATTATTGGCAGTGTACGAAGGTTCAGAATAAGGTTTTAGTTGATATGGGGTTTGTTACCGGTGGGTTATCGAGCAACTAATGCGGTCAGAAGTTATTCGATGAGTATTTGAGTTATGTAGTATATCATGTGATTATGTCTTGAGATATAATTATGAATTGATACAGCTTGTTCAGAGTTATATGGTGCATAGATGCAAGAATCAGGTCATATAATGAGTTCCTGATGTTGGAGATTTGGGTTTTAAGGTTTATAGACTAAGGTTGAAGTAAAGATCCTCTGTTAGGTGGTGTTGTCGGGCTTATATAGATTGGGGTGACATGGGTTATTCCATGGTTATTTGTATGGTGAGGGTATATGGCGATTTGATGTATTTGGAACGACTCTTGGCACGTTCGAGCACGAACATATGTTTAAGTGGGGGGAGAATGTAACGACCCGACCGGTCGTTTTGAGATTTAGCGTTTCATTCGGCGGTTTGAGACTATGATTAACTTCATATTATATATTATGACTTGCGTGTATGGTTGGTTTCGATTTTTGAGTGGTTCAGGATTTATTTGAAAGAATAATTCTTGTTTTAGAAGCTTTACGTTGGAAGTGTTGACCAAGGTTTGACTTTTGGATGAACAGACTCGGAATCGAGTTTTAGTTATTCTAATAATTTTGTATGATGATTTTGGACATGTACACAAAGTTTTGTTAAATTCCGTTTTAGATAAGTTTGGGGTGTATGGTGATTGTTTTCGATTTCGACGTGAGTTTGAGCATAAAAGTTACCATATTAAGCAAATGGCCTTTAGTTCGTGTTTCGGCTAAACCATTATATCTGTATCATAATTTTAGAACCATATCAACTGAAATCGTCAAGTTTTGACATTTTATGAGTAAGTTATGGTCATTTTACCAAGAATTGGGTCGCCAAATTTTTTATATTAATTACGAAATTGCCACTGACCAAGTTATAATGGGAGGCACTGATTGGCATGTTAAAGCAACACAACAAATCACGTAGAATACATGACTTACACAATAAACCACAATCATTCCAACACCAAGATAACAACGAATAATCAAATAAAATCAAAATACGGATGAATGATTGAAGGAAGAACAATGACTGTTCAAATCAACAAGTTGTTCAAACATGGAATGTACAATGAAAATCACAACCGAGGTACCGCCTCGTATTCACATTTTACAATTTCAATCACAATCTTTCCTTGTATCACCGCGTGAGCCTTACATTTAGTTTTGAAAATCATCTTTTCCCGAAATAGCTACACGCGTTTTAGCCCATCTTATCTCACCGCGTGGCTTCAAGTTGCTCCCCTACTAGCAACACGCGTATCAAACCTACTTTATCTCAATGCATGCATATCAACCCCTAGCCTTATACAACCACATGCGTATCAATATCACAACTTGCACCACAAGTGCCCGTATGCCACAACTTGACCCAAAGTCAACAACACCAATACTTCCACAACAAATAGCCCATGGCTCAACCGCAAGTACAAGAATTTCAACAATAACAAAATGAATGAGAATTCTCAACAAGGAAGGTTATCTCAACAATTAACAACTTTTCCTCAATGTGATAATGGCTATTACAATTTCAACACCAATAGCTCAATAAGAAGATATTTCACGAAATAACAACTTCAATTAAAAGTGATTCAACAATTAAGAGGTAACAAGACAATAAGGAAGTCAATAACTTCAACTAATGCATATAAGAGAAAATAAAATGTCCAGCTATTCTGCCTCGTGTCTTGTGCCAAACGATCCTGAAACTCTCTTTTGATGCCTCCAATGGATTCCTCGTGAAGTTCCGGTCAAGTTAGAATTTTGAATCACTCCATTTGACCTTGTAATGAGGAAGATATGTTGGTTTCAATATTTAGAAATACTGCAGATTTTTAAATACGAATTGAATTGATTGTCAATGTGAATTTAATTGCGTGGAGTCACTATATCATATCTGTTGAGTTGTTAGTAATTTAATGGTTTAAATAAAAGAATTATTAACATGATTTATTCTATTCCTTTTAAGATAGAACTTGTTATCTCACTTGCTGCCTTATTATTCTAAATGGGTCGCACTTTCACTATAATTGGGTTCTCAAATTATATTCATTACCATGTTAGATGTTTACCTTACTTAAAATTGTTATCATGTTTTTATTTAACAAATTCTATAGTTAATTCGTTAATTTAACTTATGTTTTGCTTTGTTTAAAAATGATACTTTTACTCAATATTGATTTCTAAACTAATCCCATCTTATACTCTGTTTCGTACAAATTGTATATTATTTTACTTGATTTTTAAAATAAACTCATTGATTCGTTTGACACCTTACCTTATTCAAGATTGTTATTATGTTTTATGATGTCTAAATATATCTTTCATTCATCTAAATTAATATTTATCAGGGTTGCAAAGTACATGGTAGTACGCGGGCTTTGCTGTGCGAAGGAGATTGTTATTGTGGGCACGGGATGCCATATGTGTGAGATTTGAAAATTGTGGTTCATGACTTGTGGTTTATGAGGTATGGTGCCTCGGAGTAATTCTTGTTGTAAGTCCATGCGTTGGGAGAGGTTTGATAAGTTTATTTGTCATCTGTTTTTTCCTTATTTGAGTTCATGTACATCTCATCGATGTTCTGGTTATGATGTTTCTTTATTACTCGTTTACTTCATGCTGCCATTGTTGGTTGTAAATCAATAATTTTTATGCAGTTGGTTTTACATTGATGTTATTTCCATTGTTAGCTTATCTTTATATCTTGAACAAGTTTCTATGTCTAGTAGGTGTCTTGACCTAGTCTCGTCACTACTCTACCGAGATTAGGCTTGATACTTATTGGGTACTGTTGTGATGTACTCATGCTACGATTCTGCACATTTTTGTACAGATCTAGGTATTCTGATTGTGTTGTTGAAAGTTACGTTTGCGCGGCTGGAGACTTCAAGGTATACCTGTTTGTTCGGAGGCCTTAGAGTCACCATCTTACTTCATTATGCTACTGTTAAATTGTAATTCAAAACAATATGTGTTTAGAAATTCTAGTGTTTTTAGTAATGCCTGTGACTCTATACTACCGGTTTTGAAAAATGTATAACTATTGGCCGCTTACTTAGTCTTAGGGCTAGGTGCCATCACGACATCCTAAGGTGGGAATTTAGGGCTGTGACACTTCAACAATCCCATTCCCTAGCTGATCTAGACCATCTAGCTTTCTCTTAAAATCTACCTCATAAGTAGCCCTAACACAACCTAATATCTTTTCCTTATTTTTATCCCTCTCCATTTATGTGTCCAATTTTCTAAAATATGCCTAGCACACATCCTATGCTCACATTCATGTAGTATTTCATCAACTGCAGATATCAATCCTTGTCATCCAAGGACAAAGAACATGTAGTTAGAAACATAATAATAGTAATAAAATGCAAATTCAATATAAAACTACAATAGATAAAGACTTGTCACTAATGATAGTGATCTGTGAACCATCTCCCAAGTGAATGTCTTCTTGCACAGTCTTAAGGAACCATGTCCATGCCTCTTTTTTTCCCTCACTTAAACATACGTTTGTCCTCGAACGTACCAAAAGTCGTTCCAAAGCCATCAGATTTCTATATACCCTCACCATACACATAACCATGGGTTATCCCATGTCACCCTAATCCATAAGCCCGACAACACCACATAACAAAGGATCTTTACTTTAACCTTAGTCCATAAAACTTAAAACCCAAATCTCCAACATCCGTAACTCATTATATGACCCGATTCTTACATCTATGCACCGTATAACTCTGAACAAGCTGTATCAATCCATAAACATATTCAAGACATAATCAAATACCTTCAGAGTGGTATCCCGATTCCTTTTGGGATTTTGTTCTCCTATATTAGGAGAACAGCTGTCACGACCCCAAAACATAACAGGCCGTGATGGCGCCTATCATGAAACTAGGCTAGCCAACCACCTCATTACTACTCGCTTGTTCATATTATGATAGTTCAATATCAATAATAACATCAAACAAAATATAGTATAATTACTTTAAGTCTTTGCGCCCCCAATAAATATATGACAACTCTAAACAAAACCTCCCAAGACTGGAGTCAATAGTCATGAGCACCTAAGAATAAATAAATTTAACTCTGCTAAAACTATAATATATGTCTCTGAATCAAACGCAAAAACTAAATAAGGAAGGGAAATGGAGAAGCTGTGGACATTGGACAGCTACCTCGAAATCCCGTGAACTGATGCTACGAGCAAGGACAGCTACTGCTCCGGATCGTCACCCGAATCTGTGCACAGAGTCACAGGGAGTAATGATGAGTACGCCAACTCAGTAGTAATGAAAATAAATCACAGTCTGAGACACAGTACAGATACACAATTTCACAGACCAGTAAAACACCAAGTCACCATGTAGTATTCATCAAATAATAAGTTCGAAATCAGTTTCCAGAAATCCTTTGAAAACAAGTGTAATATCAGTATATCTCAGTAAAATTTTCAGTAAAAACCAGTTTGAAAACGAAGTAAATCATAGTTCAAAAACTTAGTAAAAATTGTTCATAAAACTGCCCCTCGGGCTAAAATCATTTATCGTACCCATTGCCCATCAAGCATCCTCACCATCACTCAATATCAGCCCATCAGGCATCCTCACAATCACTCAGTAACAGCCCATCAGGCATCCTCACAGTCACTCAATATCAGCCCATCAGGCATCCTCACAATCACTCAGCATAAGCCCCGCGGGAATCACACATTAGGTACCTGCGCTCACTGGGGGTGTGTACAGACTCCGGAGGGGCTCCTATAGCCTAGCACTATAACAAGCCACCTCATGGAATAAATCACTCACAATATAGGCCCGTAGCCTCACTCATATCATAACATCCTCACAATATAGGCCCGCATCCTCACTCAGTCAGACACTCTCAACTTGCCCTACAGGCTATAAGTATACTGAGTTCTTGACCCAAAAACAGTGTTCCATTTTTAATAAATAGTATCAAAATACTCTGAGTGTCAAAACAATTATCAAGAAAACACTGAGGAAAAATCATAACATATCGAGTGAGGAAAATAGTAAAAACAGCCCCCGAGGGGTAAACAGGTCGGCACTAGGCCCCAAACATGGCTTACATCCCAAATCATATCAAAATATATATCAATACTATTAAGAATCAGCTTAAAATCAGTTTCGCAACTCAATAGTTGCCTAAATAGGGAATATATTTCCAAAATTCCAACCTTTGCATTCCAAAACCTGTGAAAGGGTGCAGAGTCCCGAGTTTCATACCCTCAGGACAAGATTTAAAGACATTACTTACCTCAAAACTAGCCCGGAACTATTCCGCAACACGCTTGCCTCTCAAATCAACTTCCGAAAGCTCCAAATCTATCAAGTTCAGATTTTTATCATCAATTTATGCTTAAGGAATGAATTCCAATTGAAAATATCAAATTTAGCTCAAAAACCCGAAATTGGTCAAAACCCGACCCCCAGTCCCGCGTCCTGAAACTCAAAATATTTATACAAAACTGTTCTTCATCATCTCACGAGTCCGTACATATAAAGAATACTAAAATTGGAGTTCGTTTGACCCTCAAATCGACCCCTAAAGGTCTCAAAATCTCAAGCCCTAAACCCACCCTTTTCCACTGATTGAATTAAATGCTGAGATTGTGTTCTATAATCACCCACAAACGAGTTTTAATGATCAAAATACTTACCTCTATGAAGAACACCGATTTCCCTCTTCAAAAATCGCCCCCAAAGCTTTCTGTCCGTACAAAAATGGTGTAAAAAAGGTTTAGGTCACGAAGGGTTTATTTTATAACTGCCCAGCTATTTCTTCACTGCGATCGCGTAAGTCCTCACGCGATCGCGAAGAACAAAATTCCCTGGCCCCCACTTTACTCATTGCGATCGCGGCATAAGCCACACGACCACGCTTTACAGTAGCTCAACCTCACGCGATCGCAACCAGACTTACGCGATCGCGAAGACCAATTGACCTTACCCCCACGCGCCTGTCATGACCCTACGCGATCGCACTTCACCTTCTTCCAAACCTACATGATCACACCCCGATTCACGCGATCGCGATGCACAATTTTGCCTGGCCCTCAGAGTGTTTTACGCGATCGCAGCCTTTGCATGCTATCGCGATGCACAAATCCCTGCTGCACAAAAACCAGAAAACCAGCTCTTTCTTTAAGTCCAAAAATGCCCGTTAACCAACCGAAATCAATCCTGAGCCCCTCGGGACCCCAACCAAGCCTACCAAGATATCTAATTACATCATTCAAACTTAGTTTCACTCTCGAAACACCAAAACTAACATCAAAAAACCAAATTTACACCGGATTCAAGCCTAAGAACTTTGAAATTTTTAAAATCCACCAACGATGCCAAAACTATTCAAAACAACTCCGATTGACCTGAAATTTTGCAGACATATCCAAAATGATACTAAGAACCAGTTCCAACTGTTGGAATTCCATTTCGACCCCGATATCCTATTTTCCAATGCCGACCGGAAATCACCAAAAATTAACTTTCGCCAATTTAAGCCTAATTCTACACCGGACATCACAAAATTATTCTGAACACACTCCTAAGTCCCAAACAACCTAACGAAGCTATCCGAGCCATAACATCCAATTCCGAGGTCGTTTACCAATAAGTCAACTCTTAGTTAACTTTTCCCATTTTAAGGCTATTTTTAAAGGCTAAATGACTGAACTCTCACTACAACCATTCGATTTCAACCCTATCGACTCTAACATAACCATAACAGAATAACCAACCTATGAAAAGTCAATAACAACAATTATAATGCAGGTTCTTCATAACGACGGACCGAGTCGTTACATTCTCCCCCTCTTAGACAAACATTCATCCTCGAACGTGTCTAGAAACATACCTGGAGTCTCAAACAAGTGGGGATATTTGCTTTGCATCTCCCGCTCGGTCTCCCAAGTAGCCTCCTCCACTGGTTGACCTCTCCACTGCACCTTCACTGATGCTATATCCTTAGACCTCAACTTTCTGACCTCGCGAGCTAAAATAGCTACTGGCTCTACCTCATATGACATATTACCCTCGAGCTGAACTGTGCTGAAGTCTAACACATGAGACGGGTCACCAATATATTTTCTGAGCATCGACACATGAAATACCGGATGAACACTCGATAGACTAGGTGGCAAGGAAAGTCTATAAGCCACCTCTCCCACCTTCTGAAGCACCTCAAAAGGACCAATAAATCGTGGACTTAGCTTTCCTATCTTTTCGAACCTCATAACACCCTTCACGGGTGATACCTTCAGCAATACCTTGTCACCTTCCATAAATGACACATCCCGAACCTTCCGGTCCGCATAACTCTTCTGTTTAGACTGCGCTGTGCGAAGTCGCTCCTGAATCAACTTCACCTTCTCCAACGCATCCTGAATCAAATCTGTGCCCAATAACTTAGCTTCACCCGGCTCGAACCAACCAACCGGAGATCTACATGTCCTACCATATAAAGCCTCATACGGGGCCATCTGAATACTGGAATGGTAGCTATTATTATATGTAAACTCCGGTAATGGCAGAAACTGATCCCATGAACCACCAAAATCAATCACACAAGCCCTTAACACATCCTCCAAAATCTGAATAGTCAGTTCTGACTGCCCGTCGATCTGCGGGTGAAATGCAGTGCTCAACTCTACATCAGTACCCATACCTCTCTGTACGGACCTCCAGAACTGAGATGTGAAATGTGTACCTCTGTCAGAAATGATAGAAATCGGAACTCCATGCAACCGGACAATCTCCTTAATGTAAATACTAGCCAATTTCTCTGAAGTACAAGAAGTGGTGACAGGAATGAAGTGCGCGGACTTGGTCAATCTATCCACAATGACCCAAATAGCATCAAAACCCTTCGAAGTTCGTGGAAGCCCAACTACGAAGTCCATAGTAATCCGCTCCCACTTCTACTACAGAATATCTAGCCTCTGAAGTAATCCACCTGGTCTTTAGTGCTCATACTTGACCTGCTGGCAGTTCAGACACCGTGCTACATAATCAACAATATCTCTCTTCATACGCCTCCACCAATACTGCTGTCTCAGATCCTGGTACATCTTCACGGCACCCGGATGAATAGAATACCTCAAACTGTGAGCCTCTACTAATATCAACTCTCGAATACCATCCACATTGGGCACACAAATACGGCCCTGTATCCTCATAACTCCGTCATCACCAATAGTCACATCCCGGGCATCATCCCGAAGAACTCTATTATGAAGAACTAACAAGTGGCGATCATAATACTGGCGAGCTTTAATCTGATCATAAAGAGAAACCGGGAAGCCATGCTAGCTAACACCCGCGGAGGGTATGAAAAATCCAATCTCACCAACTGACCCGCTAAATCCTGAACATCAAGTGCTAACGGTCGCTCTGCTGCTGAAAGGTAAGCTAGACTCCCCAAATCTCGGCTCTGCGACTCAAGGCATCGGCCACCACATTGGCCTTCCCCGGGTGATACAAAATAGTAAGATCATAATACTTGAGAAGCTCTAACCATCTTCTCTGACGCAAATTCAAGTCCTTCTGCCTTAGCAGATACTGCAAGCTATGATGATCAGTGAAAATGTCAGACTGTACCCCATACAAGTAATGCCGCCAAATCTTTAAGGCATGAACAATGGCAGCCAACTCAATATCGTGCACTAGGTAATTCTTCTCGTGCACCTTCAACTGTCTCGATGTGTAGGCAATCACCCTACCGCCCTGCATCAACACCACTCCCAAACCAACTCTAGAAGAATCACAATAGACTGTGTAAGAACCCGAACCAGTAGGCAACACCAAAACCGGAGCTGTGGTCAATGCTGACTTGAGCTTCTGAAAGCTCTCCTCACACTCGTCAGACCATCTGAATGGAGCACCCTTTTGGGTCAATCTAGTCAATGGTGAATCAATAGAAGAGAATCGCTCCACAAAACGATGGTAATATCCCGCTAAACCAAGAAAACTCCGAATCTCTGTAGCTGTGGACGGTCTAGGCCAACTCTGCACCGCCTCAATCTTCTTCGGATCAACCTGAATACCATCACTAGACACCACGTGCCCCAAGAAATATACTGAACCAAGCCAAAACTCACACTTGGAGAACTTTGCATAAAGTTTCTCCTCCCTCAATCTCTGTAGCACAACCCTCAAGTGCTGAGCGTCTTCCTGGCTACGCGAATAAACCAGGATGTCATCAATTAATACAATGACGAATAAGTCAAGGTAAGGCTGAAACACGCTGTTTGTATGAACGCGACTGGGGCATTGGTCAGCCAAAATGACATAACCAGAAACTCATAATGACTGTATCTGGTCTTGAAAGCAGTCTTCGAAATGTCAGAATCCCTAATCTTCATCTGATGATACCCAGACCTTAAGTCAATATTAGAGAACACCTTAGCTCCCCGAAGCTGATCAAATAAGTCATCAATACGAGGTAAAGAATACCGGTTCTTCAACATAACCTTATTCAGTTGTCTATAATCAATGCACATACGTATGGAGCCATCCTTCTTTTTTACAAATAACACCGGTGCACTCCAAGGCGACACACTAGGTCGGATGAAACCTTTATCTAAGAGTTCCTGAAGTTGCTCCTTCAATTCTTTCAACTCTGATGGTGCCATACGGTAAGGTGGAATAGAAATAGGATGAGTGTCGAGCACCAAGTCAATACCAAAAATCAATATCCCTGTCAGGTGGCATGCCTGGCAGGTCTGTAGGAAATACGTCCGGAAAATCACGGACTAGAGGAACATAATCAACCGATGGAGTCTGACTACTAACATCCCTCACAAAAGCAAGATAGGACTCACACCTTTCTAAACCATACGCTGAGCCTTTAAATAATAAAATCACTCTTCTAGGCACATGCTCTATAGACCCTCTCCACTCAACTCTCGGAATTCCGGGCATAGCTAGGGTCACGGTATTAGCGTGACAATCAAGGATAGCATGACATGGTGATAACCAATCCATGCCCAGAATTACATCAAAATCAACCATACTAAGTAACATCAAGTCCACTCGGGTCTCCAAACCCCTAATAGATATAAGACAAGACCGATACACACGGTCCACAATAATAGTATCACCCACCGGAGTCGAAACATGAATAGACGTAAATAAAGACTCACGGGGCATATTCAGGAAGTGGGAAAAATAAGATGAAACATACGAGTATGTGGAACCAGGGTCAAATAAATCCAAAGCATCAGTGTGACAAACTGAAACAGTACCTGTAATCACCGCATCGGATGCCATCGCATCAGGCCTAGCCGGGAGTGCATACATACGTGGCTGGCCTCTACCTGTTTGACCTCCCCCTCTAGGACGGCCTCTAGCTGCCTGACCACCACCCCTAGCTGCCTGGGTAGGTGGTGAAGTGACTGGGGTTGAACCCTCTGCTGAGATGAACTACTAGGACGACGGGGACACTGCCTCTACTCATGTCTGAACTCTCCAAACTCATAACAACTACCTGGAGCTGGAGATGAAAACTAACGAGAACCTCTGCCACCATGATAACCACCAGATGAACCTCGCATAGAAGAACCCTGAGAAGATGATGCTCGGGCGGAGCTTTGAGCTGGAAGGGCACTAAAAGATGAAAGTCACTGATGAGAATTATGAGGACCCTGCCCCGACGATACACCACTGTAAGCTGGGCGAGCTGGCTGTGGAGGTCTAAATGGACGACCTCTGCTAGGATGAAATTGCCCTCTTGGAGGGGCACCACTGAAATTACCTGATTCCCGAGGCCTCTTAGCCTCCCTCTCCTCATGCTCCTGCCTGTGAACCGACTCAATGTTCCGAGCTATATCAACAGCCTGCTCAAACGTGGCTCCAGAAACCCTCTCTTTGGTCATCAAAATCCGAAGCTGATACGTGAGACCATTGATAAATCTCCTGATATGCTCCCTGTCAGTGGGGACTAACTCTGAAGCATGTCTAGCCAACTCAGAAAACCTCATCTCGTACTGAGTAACTGACAACTCTCCCTGGCGCAGCTGCTCAAACTGCCTGCACTTCTCCTCTCTGTGGGACTGAGGAACATATTTCTCCAAAAAGATCGTGGAGAATTGCTGCTAGGTGAGCGGTGCTGAACCAACCGACCTACGCCTATCGAATGATTTCCACCAAGTAAAAGCAGCACCCACAAACTGAAATGTAGCAAATGAGACCCCACTGGTCTCCAATATACCCGCAGTACGTAATATCCTCTGGCACTTATCTTGAAACCCTTAAGCATCCTCACCCTCTGTACCGCTGAAAGTCGGAGGCTGAAGTCTGCTGAACCTCTCCAACCTGCGATGCTCATCCTCATGCATAGCAGGGACCACATAGCCCTGAACCAGAGCAACTAGCTGATCTGGGGCTGCTCCTGGTGCCTGAATACCTTGTACAACTGGCTCAGGTGCCCGGGAAGCTGGAGTCTGATTGTCTCCCCCGGTCTGAGCTGCATTGGCAGTAGTGGTCATAGCCACTGCCTGAGCTAAACTGGAACACACCGTCAATATCTGATACAGGGTCTCCTGAAGACTTGGAATAATAATAGGCACAACAGGTGCCTGAGCCTGTCCCGTTGGAGCAACATTGGCGGGAACCTGATCCTGAACGATAGGGGGATCCTGTGGCACTGTATCGGCTGCTGCACGGACAGGTCCCCCAACTCTACCACGACCCCGACCCCTTGTGGATCTGGTTGGTGCATGGTCACCCTAATAGGTATTCCGTGTCCTCACCATCTGTGAGGGAATGAAACAACATAAGTTTAGATTTCAAGAATCAATAGATTGGCACGAAGGAGTTCAAAAAAGATATAGATGTTTCTTGAGAGTTCTGTAGCCTCTCGAAGAAAAGTACAGACATCTCCGTACCGATCCGCAAGACTCTACTGAAACTGCTCATGACCGTTGAGTCCTATGTAACCTAGAGCTCTGATACCAACTTGTCACTGTCACACCTCCTTTGTACACTACCCCGTAAGGGGTATGGCAGTTCTTCCAGTTAAAGTGACATTATTCGAAATGGGGGTTATTTATTTATTAGAGTCGCCACTTGGAATAGTTTATTTGGTGTTCCAAGTCACCGGTTTATCTTAAACCCAAATCGAGGAAATTTGACTCTGTTTAAATTGTCTGCGAACCAGAAATCCGGGTAAGGAATTCTGTTAACCCGGGAGAAGGTGTTAGGCACTCCCGAATTCCGTGGTTCTAGCACGGTCGCTTAATGATTAAACTTGGCTTAAATTGTTTAATTACTCGCTTTTAGGATATATTTGTATTTTTAACCTTTCTTATTATTCGATTGTCTAAATAATTACCTCAATACGAGTCACGCGTACGTATACTCGTTTAGTTCGACGAGTCAAGAATCATGTCACGCGTATGATGCAAGACTAAATTGCATAGTTGAATTATATGATATACCATACATTTTATACGCGTTAATGATAAAAAAAA
>ML415964.1:0-18784 GCA_005239525.1 Nicotiana knightiana | reverse complement strand
TTTTTTTTTTTGCAATTTCAAATTTCTATTTTTTCGTTTTTCTGCACCATCCACCTCACTGCCCCCACCCTACACAAAAAAAAAAAAAAAAAAAAAATTTTTCCCCCGAAATTTTTTTTAAATACATTTTTCAGTTTTTGTTTTTTATTTTATTTTTCGGTTTAAAGGTTCAAAATTTTACAAGTTCCAAAGTTATGAGTTCGGAGGTTTATGTGTTTGGAAGTTTACGGGTTTAAAAATGATAATAGTTTCGAAAGTTTAACGTTTTGAAAGTTTTTGACTTCATGTTTATTATATCTAAATTATTTATGAATATTTTTGAAAAGTCATTTTCCTTAATTTGCGTACCAAACACCGAAAAATAAATAAGATTACTACTTGTTTTTCAAGAAAACATTTTCTTAGATATACCAAACACACCATAAATCAAATTTCGTATTCCTAATAAATTGCATGAGTACAAGCTCTCTCTCGAAGCACCACACCATAAACAACAATTAATACTACTACAACTTAATCTCAATTACTTTGAGATCGGCTATAGGAATCATCACTGTTTATGTAGACCACTATACAAAAAAAAGAACACTTTAATCTCTCCCCCACAGCGACCTCTCTCTCTATCTCTCTCACACACACACAACGACAAAGACTTTTGTATTAAAGGCCAGTAACCAAGTTGAATAAAACCTGCACAAAAAGCCTATAAACAAATGTTGAAATCAGACTATCGAACAGAGGACAACGGGTTCAAGCCAGAATACTTTAGCTAACAGATATTCTGAGAAATATTTAATCAGTAAGGAAAAGAGAAAAAAGAACAGGAAAAGTACGTGCATCTATTCATGAAGCTAATGAATCTGATATTGCTGTTCCGAAAATAGAAAGGCAAAAAGCAGTTCGTTCCACAAATCAGGCACACCAGGTAAGCAGTAATGGCTACAATCTGGAACTGACGGATTGTCACTCCAATTACCAACATGTGCATCGCTTCTGTATGCCCCCATTGGAGTGACATGCAGTAATGTCACAGGGATCGCCACATTTTTCACAGTATCAATTATCATGTCCGAAAACACATTCTTATCCTTGCCATTGGTTTCCGACCAGGGCTGTCGTGTCACGTCGCATTTTTCACGGGGTCCAGCACTGGTTCAAGCATAAGAAGGCTCTCATCAAATTTAGAAAAAGAGTTATAAGTGAAGAATAAAAAGCTCTTACACAAATTATATCCAAAGTACCGGACAAATTGACCTTTAATTATAGCCTAGATAGAAATTTTAAGGGAAATAAAAAGCCAAGTCAAAGGATACCAACACATTATATTAATAAACTGAGGATACCTCCAATGAGTAGCTTCGAAAGTCCGAAAGAATACACGTGTTCTATCAGAGTTGATCTTATTTTCGATCCAAGATTGCCAAGTAGTTAAGGCTTTATCGAAGGCACCATTTATTGTCATTCCGAGTTTCATCTTTCCGTCAATCTGGAAGTACCAGCCCCTGTCTGAAGAAGCATGTCAGAAGAGTTCTTTGGACAAATTGGTAAAGTAACTTCGCCATAAAAAGTGCAGAATAGTGGACTATCTTCAGAAAAGCATTTACTAGCATGCAAAACACATATAATAGAATTCATCTTAAAGTACTAGATAAGTAAGAGGAGAAGTAGTTCAATTTCTTGCATAATTACACTGTCTGATGGAAACTCTCTCACACACACACACAATCACGCATGAGCAGAGTAAACCAAAATTGTGAAAATCTATCTAGTATGATCCCTTTACTAGGCATTTGAAATCTAAAGGCCTACTTTTATCCATAACAAATCGATTCTTTAACAACCGAAATATGGAAATGTATTCATTACGGCGAGGGATCTTTTTATCAAGTTTTGCCGCATAATGATGTTGAACAAGCATTAAGACATCTCTTATTTGCAATTCATGTATTATGTAGAAGATCTAAGTTAACTTCCCTAGTTATATTTACGGGTTTTTAGCATGAAAGTGAACATAAATTTTTCAAAATCTAGATAATAGTAGTCTTAGGCACATGTTGAACTAAGAACTATTATCAAATAATTGAGCTTTAGTTGCAAAAGCTCAAATGAATTGAGAATAGCCCCACTAGTCCTGTTACATAATATAGGCCATGAGGCAACTTCAGATGCGTAAGTCGGGGATATTTTCATTTACCTTGAAAGTGTTAATTTTGTGACAAGGAGACTGATTCTCATTATCAGGAAATGACTAACTCTATCAAACAAAACTGATTTAAAAGGTAGGCATGATAAATGACGAATAGTTGTGCGCTACTTGAGAGACTGGGTTAAGAAGCTTTTATACCGTAAGCGGTTGTTATAATCAGAATGACCATCATCATGCATCTAAAGGAGATACAAGGAGAACCAGGAATCGAACAAACATTTTGTTCCCAACAAGAAATAAGTAAAGGTAACAAAGATTCACATGGAAAAGAGTAAAACATATCTTCTCACAAGAAGATAGTAACTTGGGTGATGTAAGATTCTCTAGTTAGATATGATGTGGATTTGGCGAGGACACCCCAATCTCTCTAACTGCTTAGGTCAACATCTCAAATTCTGGTTAAGAAGACTCTCAAAATTTCATAGCGTCCATTTTCAGACTACAAAGCACAACTACGACGAATCTACATATCTCCTAGACTTAGGTTATATCAAAATAAAAATGAAACAGGTCAATTATTTGATGATCAGTAACATCATCAGTTATTTTGCCAGCTTAAGAGCATGTTACCTAATCAAGCAAATATATAAATGATAAGTTTCCAAGCTAAAGTTCTAGCACAAGAGAGTTACAGTATATAGCACGAAGAAAATTACCACGGTAAGCAAGGGCATAACACCAAATGAAAGTAAAGAGTCTTGCACAAAATAAGAACTGACATCTTCAAGAACAAGGAATTCAGCATGACCAGATCACTTACAGTTCAAAAAGCTTCGTGGGAGTCCACCAATGGCCGGTATTAAAGATTAGTATATCGGAATCAATCCATTCCTTGTTTATATCATCCAACCTATCGAGCATTAGTGCTTTCTTGATCCTCTTTGGTGAACGTTTTGGTGGCGATCCAGGCTGTACTAGGAAAATTGACCTATAAAACTCAACTGTAAAATTAAAGGTACTAAATCGAACTTGTAAATGCCTAATCTGTCTAGTGATCTTCCTTCCCTTGACTTCATACACGCTCTTCTTGTCCTCAACACCAGTCATCAATATGCATATCATAGACTCCCATTGAGTTCTACTTAATGAATCACCAACAAAAACAATCCTTTTTCCCCTTAAATTTTTCAAGATTACATGAACATCAAATCTTGGAATTTCACAATTCCTAGGTTTCCACCTCCACTTGAGATACTCTTTATCCTTCCTACCATTATCTAAACAACTAAAACCTTGTTCAGCAAATGGACATTCTGATGCATTGTACAAAGGATAACTTTCATCAGGCACCCAATTTCCAACAAATAAATTGCATTCACCACTAAAGTTAGTATTTGTTCTATTATCTCCTACATTTTCAAGAACAATTGGTTGTGGAAAAGAATTTGTATTGTAGAAATAACCAGACCCTATTGCCACAAGAAACAACAACAATAAGGATCCAATTACAAGGACCCTACTGATAGAATGAAAAACCCAAGTTTGACAATGCTTCAACTTGCCAAAGTTCAAATCTTTGGGCCTAAAATGGCCAAAAGAACTCAACTTCAACCTATTCACCATTTATATGAACACCAAGAATGAACATTAAGTTGTTAAACAGACCTTATAGCAACAGACAAATCAAGCTATATCTCCAAACAAACAAAGATGAAAAATCAAGATTTTGAAGAGAACCCACGAAGCTAAACAGCTTAATAGAGCTGAGTATTAACAAAAAAGAAAGCTATAAATGGATCTTGAAGCTTCTTCAGTTGCAGTTGTTGATTAGGACATGCCGAAGGAAATATGGTTAAGAACAGAGGGTAAGTTTGTCATTTCAATACTCAAAGTGCTTTGGCTTGTCCGAATGTGATCTATGAACTAAATTTGGTGGAAATATGTCAGTGGAGTAAATATAGCATTGAACTAAATTTATAGGTTGCAATCAGCTGCTAGCTGGAACAAATATGCTTGTGTACGGCTGCATCTCATTGGCTAAAATTTTTAAATACTGGAAATTTTGCCTTCTTTTCTAGTTTTGTCTTTCTTTAATGTTTCTTTGTGTTCATGGGGAAGTTTCCTTTCTGTAATATAAACATACTTTATGTTGGTCAATTCCTACTGTATCGATCTCACCACAAATAATTTCCTTTAATTGGAAATCAAGAAGAAAGAGTTTTGTTAGATAAGTGATACTTTAAAAGATAATTTATTAAGAAAATCATTCGAAATTGTAGAGATTGAGATTGTTCATTGGAAATAACAAAAAAAAATTGTCTCAATCTTAACTAAAAGCTCATGGAAAAACACTGATGTCAATGAACAATCTAAGAAAATTTAAATGGCTTAATACATAATTTTTTTCTACTTGTGAAAAAAAAATATTCTTTTAACGAACCTATTATACACCTTGACTTGTAACATTCGTAACTAAAACCTCCTTAAAAGGCCATGTGGCATGCACGTATGTAACATGTTGCTAAAAAGAATAAAGCGTGTGGAATGGCGAAAAATATTCCTAAATCCCTTTGTTGGTTGTACATTTTTACAATTAAACTTTTAAACCTATTTTCTCCACGGGAGAGGAGGAAGTGAGAGATAATTAACGAGTGAGAGCTTATAATTAAATTCTTTTGGAGATTACAAAGTTAAAGTGTAAGTGAAAAGAGGGGAAAGAAGCTCCTTTAATGTATCTTCTTTTGAGTGGATATGTTTGGTAGAGAGGGAAAGAAAAAGGAGAAGCATAATTAGAAGGATATATATATATGGTATTTGTGAAAACAATGAAAGGAAGTAATAATAATAATAAAATAAATAAATATGTATATATATATATATAAATGACACTTGAACAAGGAGAGGCTCCTTCCACTTTCTACTATGCAAATAAGCAAAAGAAAAAACAAATTAAAGAAACATAAATAGCAGGAAAAAAAACAAGAAAAAGAAAGTAAAAAATAAAATAAGAAAGAAAAAGAATTGAGAAAGATTGAGGGCCATCTTCTGATTGATTTCAACGCCGTAGACAGCGGGTTAAACTACTTGACTTGAGAGAGAAAGAACTCTCCATTTTCTCCACGTCTACGCTACTACTTTCTTTTATTTTCTGTTTGAATGTGATCGAATGATAATGGGCGAGCTGTGTTCTTTTAGTTCTTTTTTTTAATAAAGGGAGAATATATCTCTAGACCCTAAGATTTGTCCATATTTTTTACTTTGGCACTTTATCTTAAATTTGTTCCATCTAAATACTTTAATAAGATTTTTACTGTGTCATTCAGATACCTATAGCTGACATGTCATTGCGCATAATTCACACCTCTTTTAAGAACGTGAACTCCATATATAATGGCCATTAATGTGAGCCAGAAGTACAGTTGGCAACCATAGGAAAACAACATTATTTCTCTTGTTCGTCCTCCCTTACTCCCTCTAAGCCACTACCACACCGTGCCGTTGTTAGGGTTGGAGAACGGGTGTCTGAAGGAGATGAAATGAGAAAGCTTAGGGTAAATAAGGGGTAATAAGAAATGACACGTGGCAAGTAGAGGAGATAGTTAATAATAGATCAATGGACTAGATGAGAAGATAAATCAACGGCTGAGATCAAAATACAATTTTATCCAACGGTGCAGAATTTAGAAGTAGTCAGAAGAAGTGGACTGTTATAACAGAATTGGGGTGGCCCAACTAATTCAGTTTTGGACTGGTATTCATTTCCCTCTCTTTCTTTCTCGTTTCTTCTCTCAACTCTCTCTTCTTCTTCTTTCTTCATCTCCTAATCCTTTCTTCTCTTTTCAGGTTGAATTCATCAATGGAGTTGCATATTAATTCTCTAAATTTGTAATTTTTGACAGAACTGTAATAAGCATTCGATTGGATACTGCATTCTAATAAAATTCTTCTATCATTTCTCAATTGTTCATTTAGTTATAATTCAAAATAGTAAGTCCATTACAATTGGTTAGCAATTTCCTGGCCAAATCACGATGACAGGAGCAGAAACAAGGTCTTAATCTACAGATGAATTAGTCAAAAAGCCGAAAGCTCAATTACAAAGTTACATGATATCTAATGACTCGAGAATTGATGAATTGGGTAACAAAATTGACAAATTGTTGGAGAAAGTGATCGCGCGACAGGGAGGAATTTTGGGGAGTGCGCCAGCTGAAGGAATGCAGATTATGGGGTCAGAAAGTCGCACTCAAGCTGGAGAAAATGGTGAATCTTCTTTGGTTCTACCTCAAGGGAACTTCTCTCATTTCAAGTGGGAAATTCCATATTTTTGAGGGAGTAGATCCTTGTGCCTAGTTGCGTAAATGTGAAAGGTACTTTCAGAATAATTGCATAACTGATCCACAACAGAAACTGGAGGAAGCTGTTCTTCACCTTAATGGTAAGGTAGAATCCTAGTTCTTTCCCTATCATATTAGCAAGGGCATAGTTAGATGGGAAAATTTTACCATAAAAATCTGTAACGGATTTGAAGGCGCAGCTAACAATAAACTGAATCTTATTGGTAAATTTAAAAATATAGAATAAAAAGGGACTGTTAATGAATACTTGGAGCAATTTGACGACTTAAAGGCTTGGGTATTGATTAGAAGTCTGACTATACCTGAGGATTTCTTCTTAGAGTTTTTCATTAAAGGGCTCAAAGAAGAAATCAGACATTCTGTTAAATTGTTAGAACCATATTCACTCAGTAAGGCTGTGGAGAAGGCTAGACATCAGGAGAATTTGATAGAGTCCTTGAATAAGAAGGAAAAGCACAAAGAAATAGGAGTTTAACTACAACTTACTCTGCCCAGGCCACTAGAGTACCTAATAGCTTAGGGGGTAATCAAAGTAACAAGTTATTTGAGACTAGGAGGGCACAAAGACTCTGTTACAAGTGTGGAGAAAAGTATCACCACACACATCAATGCAAACAGAGACAGTTAAATTCTATCTCAGCGACCACTGATCAAGATGCAAATGAGCCAAGGGAAGCAGGGCTTCAAAAAGTAGAGCCATACTTACAGGTTGAGGAAGTAGTTGATGAGGCAATTAGTCTAAATGACTTGTCAGGGACTGAAATGTAAAGACCCGTAAAATTTTATGGCTAAAAATAATGCCCAAATAGGTCCCCGTGTTGTTATAACTGTAAAAATTCTTAAAACGGACCCTTTTTGAGTAAAAAGTACCCCGGGACTTAAAGGACATAATTTTCCAGATTTGCGCAGGTTTGCGGTCCACTATGCGATCGCAGATCAGGTATGCGGACCGCATAGTGGTCGCATACCTGGGAAGCCTACTTTTCTTTTTGGCCCATTTGAGGGCCAATTATGCGACCGGAATGCGGACCGCATAGCAGGAATGCGATCGCATTCCTAACTGCATTTCTGCTTCAGGACTGTTAAATTTCTAATTTTATACCTGACCCCCAGTTCATTAAAACACCCCCCCCCCTTTCGTTTTAAGCTCATTTTCTGATAAATTAGAGAGAGTAGAGAGTGGTTTCTAGAGAGAGAAAGTTCCATCTTCATCAAATTTGCTCCTCCATCACTACTCAGGCCTGGAATTGATCAAGTAGGACACCATTTTCTTCACTACAAGAGGTAAGCTTCTACCCATCAACCTTAATTTCCAGATTTTTGTTAAAATAAAACATCGTTAGGTGAGTTCATGAAGATGGGGGTAGGAGTCTTGCATGCATGTAACCAACTAGTCATAATCTAGCAAAAGGAAATGGGTTAGAGTAATCTTTCACTAAAAAGAGGCCATTTAATCTAAAGGAACACCTAGTGGTTGATAGAATGCTTAACTGAGTTCAAGACATGATCATTATTCCTAATTCTAAGTTCAATTATGCCACATTGTGAACTAGATTGAAGGTGCTAGAAGGTCCTGTGAATTGTGGTAGAAAATTAAAGGGAAATTCCGATTCAAGGTATGTATGACTAACTTTAATCTTTGTAGAGTTACCTTGTTAGTGTTCGAGCACACGGTATGAAATTCTTGCTTGAGTATATGTGAATTGATTGTCCTGCTGTGTCGAGGTGTACGAGTTCATTCTCTGATTTTTCTTAAGTTGATTACCATGATAATTGAGATTATGAAGGGTGATTTCTTTGTGCTTATCCTACCTGTGTAAGGTTCGTTAAATGTTCGTATATGTCAATATGGCAGTATGTGCTATTAAATGAAAGAATTTTAACGTACTCTAATGTGGAAAGGTATCTAATTGCTAAGGGCCGAGTGTGGAAAATGATGAAAAGAAACGCTGGATTGATTTAATTGAGTTAAATAATGATGGCATCACCATATGTGAATTACTGTTTGGTAAGGATCATTGTGCATTGACTTCATATAGTTGTTGGTTGATATGAACTTATGTTCTTGATGATGAAGATCCCTGTGATATAATTGTTGGTTATTGTTGCTATGAAATGTGAACGTACGGTGGGAGCAGGTTGCGCGCCGCAACACGAAGTAATAAGGGTGGAGAGGTAATAAGGGTGAAATGTGATTGTACGGTAGGATCGGGTTACGCGCCGCAACACGAAGTAATAAGGGTGAGATGAGAATGTACGGTGGGATCGGGTTGCGCGCCGCAATAGATGAATAATTGAAATGAGTAACTGTGGAATCTCCATTTATAACTTCCTGTATATCTGTGTGGTACTTGTATAGTTACCCTGACTATCTTCCAATTGTGTATTATGTGATTCTACTTGGAATAAACTTTGTTCATACATGCTAGTACTATTCAATGGTACTAACATCCCTTTTGTCGGGGGCGCTACATCTTTTATATGGATGTAGGTGGTTCTACAGCAGGTAACTCAGACCGCCGATAGTGGTGTTTCCCCTTCATACCTTCAGCTCCAGTGAGCCCCACTTCCTCTCAGGGCCGTGTATAGTCTATATCATCTCTTTTGTATATGTTATGTCTTTTAAGGTATAGCCAGGGACTTGTTGTCGGCAAGTATTGTGCAAACCCTTAGTACTCTTAGAGGCTCCGTAGACATGATGTGGGTTGTACATATATGTATTTTGGGCAGTAAATGTGTTTACTAGTAATCGTGGTCCGAATCGGAATTATTGTATGTTTTGTGATTATCAAATGTTGAAATGATAAAAGATGAAATGAACTCAAGTAGTAGATTCATGTTTAAACTCTAAATTGCTAATTCCCATGGAATAAGGTATACCGTAAACACAGGATAACGTGTTGGGCAGGAAAGGCAATCCAGGTCTGCTTGACCGGGGTCACCCGGTTAGGCGCCGTTCTCGTCCCTCGGTTTTGGGACATGACAAACATGATATCAGAGCCTAAGGTTTTTAAAAGTGTCCTAGTATGTCTCGGAGCCGTGTCTAGTAGAGCCCTTCTTATCGGTGTGTTGTCGATCACATCTTTAATTAGGGGGATGCATGGACATTTAGGAAAATACCCTTTCATTGTTACTCTGTATCGTGCGATGAAGTGGAAGATGAAAACATCTTTATCTAACTCGTGCATTGTTCCAATTTTCAGTAAATGGCACCCAAGAAGAGAGCCCGACTCGGCCCAGAGGCCAATGCCTCCCCAGGAGTGGCCGTGAATTCTTTATCTGATGGTGCAGGTGAGAATGATTCCCCGACCCTGAATCTGCCTGACTCCTCCACTCCAGGCCAGTATATTCCTATCCCTGCTCCTGCGGAGGGTGATACAGTCCCTCCCGCTGATGTTCCTGATCCTTCTTCAGTTCCATCTTCCGGTCCCGGTATTTCTGATGGGGACCTCAGGGGAGCTATTCAAATGTTGACTCAGCTAGTGGCCTTCTAGGCCCAAAGATCACATGATTCCCCTGCATCCTCTAGCGAGCAAGGGGATTCTTCAGGTTCCAGGGTCAACCAGTTTCTGCGGTTAGCCCCTCCAGAGTTCATAGGCACCGACCCAGAGGCAGATCCTCAGGATTTTATAGATGAAATGTACAAAACTTTCCGGATTATGAAGGCTACAAAGACCGAGGGGGTTGAGTTGGCATCAGTTAAAGGGAGCAGCATATTCCTGGTTTGAGATGTGGGAGGGGTCCCGTGGGGGAAGGGAGCCTTCCGGCAAAGTGGGATGAGTTTGTTGATGCCTTCATGGATCATTTATTGCCTGCCGAGACTATGGCAGCCCGTGCTGTGGAGTTTGAGGTCCTTAAGCAGGGCAGCATAAGTGTGTGGGAGTACCACATGGAGTTCGTGCGCCTGTCCAAATATGCCATCCACATGATGCCGACTATGGAGGCCAGAGTTCGACGGTTTGTTCAGGGCCTTGGTCCCTTAGTTGTTAATGAAGTTGCTACAACTGCCTTGCATTCAGATATGAATTATGGGAAGATCGTTGGATTTTCCCAAGCCACAAAGGCTCGGAAGTTGAAGATAAGGATGGAGAGAGTGTGTGGTAGTAGGGCCCGGTCAGTGGGAAACCCTGGGAGTTCAGTTGCAGGTGGGAGATCAGCCCTTGGGAGAGGGTCATCAGGGTCATCCCAGTCCTATGCTCAGTCCTCAGCTAGTGGCCCGTCATCAGGGCACAATTATCAGTGGGGAGGTCGCTTTGGATCAGGTTCAGATAAAAGAAGGTTCCATCAGTCGGGTCGTTCAGGTGGGAGGTTCCAGCAGTAGTGGAGGATCCCATGCCCTAAGTGTGGGAGGTCTCATTCTGAGCCTTGTTACTTGGACATACCGGTATGCTATAGATGCGGAGAGAGAGGCCATATCCAACGAGACTGCCGCGCACCCAGTCAAGGCACGGGTAGGGTACTGCTCAGCCATCCAGCTCTTCAGCCGCTACATCTTCAGCACGCCCTCTAGCTCTAGCAGGGCACAATACAGTTAGGGGTGGAGCATGGGGTAGAGGGGGACCCAGTCAGTTCTATGCTTTGAGTGGTCGCCAGAGTGCGGAGGCTTCCCTGGATGTTGTCACAGGTATTTTGACTGTTCAGTCACATGATTTTTATGCTCTTATTGATCCCGGGTCTTCTTTGTCATATGTTACTCCATTTATTGCTTCAAGTTTTGGGATAGAACCTGAACAGCTTCACGAGTCGTTCTCTGTGTCGACTCTGGTTGGAGATTCCATTATGGCCGTGCGAGTCTATAGGAATTGTGTTGTCATAGTGCGTGGCCGGGACACCACGATCGATCTTACTGAGTTAGAAATGGTAGATTTTGATGTAATTATGGGGATGGATTGGCTCTATTCGTGCTTTGCCAAACTCGACTGCCGAACTAGGATTATGAGGTTTGAGTTTCCTTATGAGTCAGTCATCGAGTGGGAAGGGAATAATGTCGTCCCAAGAGGTAGATTTATTTCCTACCTTAAAGCCTCAAAGATGATCAGAAAAGGGTGCATCTACCATTTGGTCCGGGTTGCGGACAACACTTCAGAGGTGCCTGCTCCCGAATTTGTGCCTGTTGTGAATGAATTTCTTGAAGTATTTCCGGACGAGCTTCCTGGGATTCCACCAGATAGAGAGATCGATTTCGGGATTGATGTGTTTCCAGATACGCAACCAATATCTGTTCCACCTTACCGAATGGCGCCAACAGAATTGACAGAGTTAAAAGAGCAATTGAAAGATCTATTAGAAAAAGATTTCATTCGGCCAAGTGTGTCGCCTTGGGGCGCACCGGTTCTTTTTGTCAGAAAGAAAGACGGATCGCTTCGGATGTGTATTGATTATCGGTAGCTCAACAAGGTCACCATCAAAAACAAATACCCATTGCCTTGGATAGATGATTTGTTCGACCAGTTGCAAGGTGATAGGTTCTTCTCAAAGATTGATTTGTGGTCCGCGTATCACCAGTTAAAGATCAGGGAGCAAGATATTCCTAAGACTGCCTTCAGGACTCGATATGGGCACTTCGAATTTCTGGTAATGTCTTTTGGGCTAACCAATGCCCCACCATCTTTTATGGATCTTATGAATCGGGTTTTTAAACCGTTTCTTGACTCCTTTGTGATTGTCTTCATTGACAACATCCTTGTTTATTCGCAAAGTGAGGAATATCATGCTACTCACCTCATGGCAGTTCTGCAGACTCTTCATCAGCACCAGTTGTATGCAAAGTTTTCAAAATGTGAATTTTGGCTAGAATCAGTGGCCTTTTTGGGCCATGTTGTTTCCAGAGAAGGGATTCGGGTTGATCCCCAAAAGATTGCAGCGGTAAAGGATTGGCCTAGTCCAACGACCCCAACAGAGATTCACAATTTCTTGGGTTTGGCTGGGTATTATCGGAAATCGGATATTATCATGATTTAATTGAGTTAAATGATGATGGCATCACCATATGTGAATTACTGTTTGGTAAGGATCATTGTGCCTTGACTTCATATAGTTGTTGGTTGATATGAACTTATGTTCTTGATGATGAAGATCCCTGTGATATAATTGTTGGTTATTGTTGCTATGAAATGCGAACGTACGGTGGGTTCAGGTTGCACGCCGCAACACAAAGTAATAAAGGTGGAGAGGTAATAAGGGTGAAAAGTGATTGTACGGTGGGTTCGGTTTGCACGCCGCAACAAGAATTAATAAGGGTGGAGAGGTAATAAGGGTGAGATGAGAATGTATGGTGGGATCAGGTTGTGCGCCGCAATAGATGAATAATTGAAACAAGTAATTGTGGAATCTGCATTTGTAACTTCATGCATATCTGTGTGGTACTTGTGTGGTTACCTTGACTGTCTTCCAATTGTGTACTGTGTGATTCTACTTGGAATAAAATTTGTTCATACATGCTAGTACTATTCAATGGTACTAACGTCCCTTTTGCCGGGGGAACTACATCTTTTATATGGATGTAGGTGGTTCCACAGCAGGTAGCTCAAACCAACGATAATGGTGTTTCCCCTTCATGCCTTCAGCAGATCCGATGAGCCCCACTTCCTCTCGGGGCCGTGTATAGTCTATATCATCTCTTTTGTATATGTTATGTATTTTAAGGTATAGCGGGGGCCTTGTTACCGGCAAGTATTGTGTAAACCCTTAGTACTCTTAGAGGCTCCGTAGACATGATGTGGGTTGTACATATATGTATTTTGGGCAGTAAATGTGTTTACTAGTAATCGTGGTCCGAATCAGAATTATTGTATGTTTTGTGATTATCAAATGTTGAAATGATAAAGGATGAAATGAACTCAAGTAGTAGATTCATGTTTAAACTCTAAATTGCTAATTCCTGTGGAATAAGGTATATTATAAACACGGGGTAACGCGTTGGGCAGGAAAGGCAATCCAGATCCGCTTGACCGGGGTCACCCGATTAGGCGTCGGTCTCGTCCCTCGGTTTTGGGGAGTGACATGAGGTTCCTAATACTATTAAACTGAGAGGTGAGTCTAAGAAGAACAACATGTCTATTTTGTTGGACTCACGGGGTACACACAGTTTTTTAGACATAGAAACTGCCAAGAAATTGGGATGTGCAATCAAGGAGACCTTTCCTATGAGGGTTACTGTGGCTAATGGGAATCATGTGATGAGTCATCACACTTGTCCCACCTTTAAATGCAAGATTCAGGGTGTGGAGTTTGAAATTCAGTGAGATTGATTAGATTGGGAGAAAATGAAATGATTCTAGGAGGAGACTGGATGAAGAAACACAAACATGTACTCCTAGATTTTATAGAGCACAAGGTTGAAGTGACTCACAAAGGGAAAAAAGTGGAGTTAAAAGGGATTTATAGTCAAGGTGAGCTAAAAAGTATGTCTTCTTATGGGGTGAAACAACTACTTAAAAGGGGAAAGACATTTTGGGCTCATCTATTTACTATATCAGCTATAGAGGAGCAAAAAGAAGGGGAAATACATGCAGAAATCAGCACAATCCTCCATCAGTTCGCTGATGTATTTGATGAGCCTACTTCCCTACCTCCCAAAAGGAATCATGACCATCACATTCCCCTGAAATCAGATGCAAATCCAGTCAGCATCAGAGCATACAGGTATAATTTTTTTCAGAAGAATGAAATAGAGAAACAAGTCAATGAAATGCTGCATAATGGTCTAATACAACCCAGTCATTCACCTTTTTCTTATCATGTGCTATTGTTTAAGAAGAAAGATGGTAGTTGGAGTTTTTGTATTGATTATAGAGAATTGAATAACATGACTATTAAAGATAAATTTCCAATTCCTTTAGTGGAAGACCTAATGGATGAGCTATGTGGATCAAGTGTGTATTCTAAGATTGACTTAAGGGCAGGTTATCACCAAACTAGAATGGGGGGGGGGTGATATATACAAAACTGCATTTAGAACTCACTTGGGTCATTATGAGTTTAGGGTCATGCCCTTTGGATGTGACCAATGCACCTGCCACCTTCCAATCTTTGATGAATCATGTATTTCAACGCTACTTGAGAAAGTTTGTCTTAGTATTTTTTTATGACATATTAATCTACAGTCCTTCTATGTCATCTCATGTCATTCATCTCACAAAGGTGTTGGAGGTATTAAGAACTGAACAGCTCTTTGCTAAGCTGTCCAAATGTTCCTTTGGGAAATCTAAGGTGGATTACCTGGTGTTGGTCCCAAACGCACATGCAAGTATACGTGGTCGTAGCAAGTAATATAATGTTAAATTGAATGTCGAACCCACAGGGACTTGCGTAAACTACTTGCTGAATCACTCTAATTGTTATTTAATCGAGCCCAAAACAAAATCCAGGAATATAACTAATTTATACTACGATTTTATGAACTAACTAATTATCAAGTGACAAGAATATTATTGTGTGTATTCAGTAGAGACAAATATTCCAGGGTTGTGATCAATTCACCACTCGTATTGCATTCTAATTAATCTCCCTTTTCATATAATTCACTCATGGTTGATAATTAATCGATAATTGCTCTCATAGCCTTCTCCCGAAGTACTACTCACCTATTCTCAATAGATTAACGCCTATATTCCTATGAAATTAATCTATTAGAACGCACTAAGATTACGATGTTTAATTAAGCACGGTGACTAGGTATATTCCTATCCTAACCACAAATCCGCTCCCCTGAAGTGTTAAGATCGCGTTCTCTTTAATTCTTCTCTAATCTATATACGGCTTTCCCAAGCATAACATAGATAGTATATAGAACCAAATTGCTGGCCAAACAATTAAGCAATTAAACGCAGAATTGAAGAAATAACCATATATTGAGTGAACTATAATCAAGGTTAAGTTAATGTCGAATAACAATATTCATGGCTAAACCACAACCCCAGAACAATGGATGTTTAGCCACTCATGCTAAAATCAAACAATTGCATAAGTTTTGCATAAATTGAAACTACTAGAATAAGATGAAAAAAACTGAGAAATCCTTCGCTTCCTAATGATCCTGTGTGTATATTCTCTCCAAAAATGGCATCCTCCTCTCAAAGTTGTGTTGTTGGGTCTATTTATATGTTTAGGACAAATCCTAAACGTGTAGGAGACTTCTATTTAAACCGGGAAACACTTAAAACCTTCAAAACTCAGAATTGACCGGACCAGGGACCCCAGGCGTTAAGCCCCAAACGCGCAGCTATAGCCTGGGTAGGCCTGGCTTTAAGCCCCAAACGCCCGGCTATAGTGCGGGTCACTCCTTTTCGACTCTTGAGCGTATTTTTGACATTTATGCATCCATTTAGCTCGACTTCCATATCCAATTCACCTACACATGAAATAGACTCCATTATGCACATATGACGTGTATTTTTATCACAAACGCACATAAATTTAAGGTACATAAAGCTTAAAACCATGAATTCTATCCACGCATCACCTGGGTCACATTATCACTGGTGAAGGAGTGTATACTGACCCATCTAAGATTGAGGCCATGTCTAAATGGCCTGTCCCTAATTTTGTTAAGGCCTTGAGGGGGTTCCTAGGGCTGACATGATATTACATAAGGTTTATCAAGTCATATGGAATCATTAGCAAACCATTGACAAACTTGATGAGGAACCCTGAGCTGAACAAGCATTTTTTCAACTTAAGGAAGCTATGACAACAACTCTTGTACTGACATTAGCAGACTTCACTAAACCATTCATCATTGAAACAGATGCTTGTCATAAGGGTATGGGTGCGGTGTTAATGCAAGAAGGCAGACCAATTGCCTTCTTTAGTAAAGCATTAGCCCGTAGGCACATGGGCTTATCTACTTATGAGAAGGAGTACATGGTTGTACTATCTGCTGTTGACAGGTGAAGACAATACCTACAAGGGAGTCATTTTATTATAAGAACTGATCATCACAACTTGAAATATTTGCTGGAGAAAAGAGTGACTACTGCACTACAACAAAAAGGTCTAACCAAGTTACTAGGGTTAGACTATGAGATACAATACAAAAGAGGGGCTGAAAAAAGAGTAAAAGATGTATTGTCCAGAAGACAAGAGAAAAAGTCTGAATTATGTGCTATTTCTACTATGGAACCTACCTGGATGAAGGAGATGGAGATGAGTTATGAGCATGATCCCATGGCCTCATAACTCATAACTGAGTTGATCACAACACCTGGGGCCAAACCTAAGTATACTTTAACACAAGGAGTTACCAGATTAGAGGAGAAGATTTTTGTGGGCAAAGGAGCTATTCTGAGGCTCAAGATTTTTGAGGCCTTACATTTATCTCCCACAGGGATCATTCTGGGCAGCAAGGGATCTATAAAAGGGTTCAAGCTATCTTTTATTGGCCTAATATGAAAGCTGATATTATTAAATGGGTGTCTGAATGTGACACTTGCCAAAGAGTCAAGACTGAAAATGTACACCCTGCAGGACTTCTGCAACCATTTCCTATTCCTGAGTTTTCTTGACAAGACATAGCTATGGATTTTATTGAGGGACTGCCTTCCTCGACTCAAAAGAATGCTATTCTGGTTATTATTGACAGACCGACTAAATGTGGAAATTTTCTGGCCTTAAAACACCCTTATACAGCCAAGGATATGGCCAATCTTTTCTTGAAGAAGATTTATAAACTTCATGGTCTTCCCAAGACCATAGTGTCAGACATGGATCCTATTTTTACTAGTCAATTTGGCAGCAACTGTTTAAGACTTTGGGCACTAAACTTACAATGTCCACTGCCTATCACTCACAAACAGATGGGCAGACTGAGAGACTTAATCGTTTCTTAGAAGCCTATCTTAGATCTATGGTGTTCTCTGAACCTAAACAATGGGTTACATGGCTTCCATTGGCTGAGTGGTGGTACAACACCAACCACCACAACTTCCTAAAGACTACCCCTTTTCAGGCTCTTTATGGATTTTCCCCACCCCAGATTCCATTAGGTTCTCTTCCCCATTCCTCACATTCATAGGTTGGAGCATGTATTGCACAGAGACAGCAAATGCTACAGCAGCTCAAGGAGAATTTAGTACAGGCCCAAGCCCGTATGAAATTCTACTCAGACAAGAATAGGACTGATAAGGTCCTCAACGAAGGCGACCTTGTCTACCTCAAGATTCAACCTTATAGACACTCGTCTATGGCGATGCGGAAGAACTTGAAATTATGTGCTAAGTACTATGGACCCTATACAATATTGAAAACAGTAGGGTCAGTCGCTTACTAGTTGGATCAGCCTCCAGGTTCACACATTCACCCCATTTTCCACATCTTTCAGCTGAAGCGTTGAGTTGGACCTTCGATACTGCCCATCCATCAGCCACCAATATGTGACAATGAGGGTCGTGTTCTAGTGCAACCACTGTCCATCTTGAAACACTGGATAGTGAAGTTTAATAATGCTGTTGCGGTTAAGGTGTTAGTCCATTGGACTAATTTGAGTATCGACGAGGCGACGTGGGAAGATTGGGGGTATATTAAAGGTCAGTTCCCATCATTTGCAGCTCAGTTCCGACCTTGAGGACAAGGTCGATTTCAACGAGGAGGTATTGTTAGGATTTGGGAACGGGTGTCTGAAGGAGATGAAATGAGAAAGCTTTAGGGTAAATAAGGGGTAATAAGAAATGACACGTGGCAAGTAGAGGAGATAGTTAATAATAGATCAATGGCCTAGATGAGAAGATAAACCAACAACTGAGATCAAAATATAATTTTATCCAATGGTGCAGAATTTAGAAGCAGTTAGAAGAAGGGACTGTGAACAACTATTTTTTGACCACACCCAAATTCTATACTATTTTTTGCTATAAATATTAATGTTATATCTAATCTTAATATTTTAAATTTTTATCTTACTCTTAATAGGTTCTATTTAAGAAAATTAAAAACAACAAAAATATTCACATTCTTAGAATATAAGATAGTTTTTCATAACTCTTTAATCGCTTTCTCGATAACTTAAGAAGGTGTCTCCGTTAATTGTCATCAAACTTTAGGATGCATTGTTGCTATATGTCTATTTTTGATTCTTTGGTATATGTATTTCTGTTATGCAATTGTTCATATGCTTAATATTAGGCTCTGTGTTGATTAGTATCAGCATTTAGCGTGTAAGTATTGGGTAGTGTTTCAATCAAAATAATCCCGGGAAATAATTAGTCGTTAAGTGAGTGGATACTGGTTTTTAATGCAGAATAAGTCGTTGATCCAAATAACTAAACTATGCACCGTTAGTACG
>ML415962.1:0-43240 GCA_005239525.1 Nicotiana knightiana | reverse complement strand
GTCTAATGCTGGTCTAACCTTGGCTGCTTCCGACCTCCATCGAGTAGCATACTCGCGGAAAGTCTCATTTGGCTTCTTTTTAAAGTTCTGGATATAGAAGATATCCGACGCATTCTCCATATTAAATTTGAACTTTTCCATGAATTCGGACACCATGCTCACTCAATTGGCCCACTTCTTAGGATTCATGCTTATGTACCAGGACAGGGCATCTCCGGTAAGACTCCTCATGAATAGCTTCATTCGAATCCTTTCATTTTCTCGACCCCCACAAGCTTGTCACAATAAGTCCTCAGATGAACCTCGGGATCAGCCGTTCCGTCAAACATTTCGAACTTGGGAGTTTCATAACCCTTCGGCAGTTCCACATCCGGTTGTATGCATGCATCCTTATAGTTCAAACCTTCTATTTCTTTACCCCCTTCAGCACCCTGAACTCAACTCGTTAGTTTCTTGAGCTCCTCAGCCATGTTCTTGATAAGCAGGTCCTTCTCGGCAGATTCTGGTGCATAAGAGATTGGTTGAGTGAAGTGAGGTAAGGTTTCTATGTATATAGTATTGTTCTGGTGAAGGCCAATATTTTGTTCATAATGATGATCATAGGTGGAGTTTTGGGGTTCGGGAATAATTTGTGGGGTATCTTTGGGAGTATGGTAGGTGTTTTGTGGGTATTGAGCAGGGAGATGCTGATTTTGAGGAGGGTTTGTATACTGGTGAGGTACGGGAGGATTCTGTGGGTGTTTGTTGGGTGTGTTCTGAGGTGGTGCAGGGTTCTAGGTATCGGGGATATTCAATGTGAGGGAGAGATTTTCCAAGTTACGGACCTGCTCAAGCTCGCCCTGTAGTGCAAGTATCTTTTGCTCAAACCGTAAAATCAAATCATTTGGGGCCTGAGTGCCCCGACTATCGGAAGTTTCCTTGTTCTCAACATGCGCAGTGTTGTCTGTTCTGAGGCCATTCATATCATCCATTTTAGCTTTCCCTTTGCCTTTCGGTACACTTGGAGGAGGAGAAGGGGGAGGGCCCCTAGATCTGGTATGACAAGCTGATGATGCCAATATGCGTGAACCAACCTTGGGGAATGGGGATAACTAAAAAGGAAAGAAAGAAAAGACAACAAAAGTAACCAAGTCAGTAAGGCTTCCAAGAAGATTATTTGCAATATCTAAACACATAGTGCGGGAATGTAAATTTTCATCCTAATTTGGGAGCCTCGTTGTGCCCGAGGTAGGCCTAGCGACAAGTTTAATTGGAGAATTTTAATGCTAATAACGGCCTCATTTCATTAATGTAAAAGCAGATGAACCTAAAGCGACATTGAATAAGATAAGTCACTTATGGCACTTGGCCTTGTTACATTTGAAAAAGCAGGTAAACCTAATCTACTTGGTCCCAGAAAGACCTTCCCCAGGCTTGATCTTCTTGGCTCTGTCGATCAGGTTCCCCAGGTCGTACATGCCCAATAGAAGGTATACTCTCACTGGATGTCCTCCTTCGCTTCCCTCAACATTCTGGCAGTTGGAGACTCTTTTCCTCATCTTCCCCTCCAGTTCCATCAGACCCTGCTCCAAATACTCCAGCCTTTCATTAGATTTGATAGCGTTTTCCCTCCATTCATTGATCAGTTCCATATTAGTCTTGTGTTGCTCCAGATGCTTGGCCTTGGACTCATGAACCCTTTTGCGCAGTTTATTATATTTCACTTGGGCTTCAACAACTTCATCTATGACCATGTTTCCTCGACCTATTCCCGGCTCAACTACCCCTGCTATGCTGTCTTCCAACCATGATAGGTAAAAGCGCACATGCCCTGTGTGATACCTGTCTGGATCAATGGTGTCCCTTTCTACAATAACCTTTAGATTCCACATATGTTAAGCTTCACATTTTTATGGGATGTCGTCATCCTGAAAATCTTCCTTGTAATGACTTATTTTAAAAATGCCGGTACGACTTGCTTCCTGCCTGCTTGTCTCATAACCCTGATGGGAACATAAGGGTATATGCCCCATAACCCGATAAACACTAGGTATGGAGCGTCCCTAGATCTAATGATGAAATCACTGGTAGGGAACCATTCGAACATCAATTGAACCTGGTCCTCGGTCAAATTGTCAAAAAACTGCGCCCATTCTGTAGCATTTTCCGGTTGAGCAAACATGTCTGGGATGTAAGTCATTCTCTTAGGATGATGGAAGGCTATATGATCATTCGGCGCCCTTTGTGGAAACTCTGGACGATATTGACCCCTTTGGAGATGCTCCAATAACCAAAGTTATAGCAGCAAATTGCAACCTTCGAAATGTTTAAACCTCTTCTGGCAGTGGTCCAAAGCCCGATAGATGTCAGCTATGATCATAGGCACAATAGTGTATGTTTTCACCTCAATCCCCTCCATTAAAGTTTTGGCTACCATATCTAGTCTAGTGTGAATCCTGTCCCCTTTGCTTGGAAATACTATCATGCCTAGGAAGCAAACAACGAACCCAAAAACCCTGCGGTGAATATGAGCCAAGGAATGATAGAGAATTCATCATGGAAGATATTATAGGATTTTCTATGACCATATCGTTCATAGAGGTAGTTGAAGGGTATTTAGGACTCCTTCAGGCACTCCAAATCATCGTTCTTTTTCAAACCCATCTTTTTTAAGAACCCCCTAGCGGCACAATTTTTTGGCACCAGTAAACCCGGACTGTCCCAAGTAGTCCAGCGAATCCCCCTATATCCTCCAAGAGAGGAGTCATTTCTATGTTGCCAAAACGAAACACAGACCTTTCTCTGTCCCAGAACATAGTGGCTGCTTCGATCAACATATTGTTTGGTTGGATATCCAGTAAAGAGGGTAAGTTTTTGAGGATCCTTTTGTCATGGTCTTTGTTACTTGGCGAAAGGTCCTCCCACCAATCCAGCAATAATGGTGGTATTCTTTGGACTATGTTGAACCTAGGGACTTTGTGCCTCATTTCTACAAAACAAATAAGGTTAGACCCTTTCCCCCTCAAGATTCGACTACTTATACATCAGTGATTAGCATATTGGCACTTATTTCTCAAAATTAATGCACATATTGTGGTTCCGTCCGATGGGATTATGGAAATCCCTGTGGACTTTTGGAAAAGGTTTTTCTTAAAGGGTTATTATTTGGACAACACATTAACCCGACTAGGTTTGACCATGATGCATGTACAGTTATAGTCAGAGTAAGGTTGCTATAGGGGTCTAGACTGGTACCCTAAAGCGGACAACTTGAGGGGGAAGGCACGGAACCATCGGCTGCACCGTTGATCGACTAGTTTTACCGCAAATAAGCCTTTTCGAATTTAAAGGGTGATGTAACGACCCGACCGGTCGTTTTGAGCTCTAGCGCATCGTTTAGCGATTTGAAGTCATGAGCAGCTCCATTTCAGGTATTATGACTCATGGGCGGGGTCGGAGTTGAATTTCGGGATGTTCGGAGTCAAATTAGAAAGAAAATTCTCATTTCAGAAGCCTTAAGTTGGAGAAATTGACTACGATTGGAATTTTGAGTAAACGACCTCCGAATCAGGGTTTTGTCACGCCCCAAAATCGAGGGACGTGACCGGCACTCAACCGGGTGATCCCAGTCAAGCGAACCTGATTTTCCTTTCCTATCCCACGCGTTACCCCGTGATTTCAATATACATTATTCAAGTAAAATAGCCATGTATAAATTAAGCATAAGCTTCCAACTTGAATTCACTTCTACTTTTTATCATTACTAACACATGATACCAAATACTTACAAAATACATACAACGTTAACAACGTGGACCACGATTCCAAACCGTATGCTTACTACCCAAAATACATATATATACTTTCCCCATATTGTGTCTACGGAGCCTCTACAAGTACAAAAGATTTATATACTACTTTCCAGCAACAAGGCCCCGGCTATACCTTACACTACACCATAAACTCAAATTAAGGTGACATGCGCCACACGTGGCCCCGGGAGGAAGTGGGGATCACCAGAACAGCTGACAGAAAGGAGAGGAGGTAGTACTGACGGTGGGCTGAATTACCTGCTGTAGAACCACCTACATTTATATAAGAAAATGTAGCACCCCCGGCAAAAGGGACGTTAGTACTTTGGAATAGTACTAGTATGTATGAACAAACTTTATCCCATGTACAATCAAACAATACACAAGTAAGAAACAGTAATATAACCAATCAATCAATGCACGTGGAAAAGAACAACCAAATCACCAAGTTTCACAATCTCTCCTTTTCCCCTTTCAACATTACTATATTCAAGAGTTTCCCCGATTTTTCATTTCGATGGTGATAACAATCACATTCCGTCCTTATTACCTCAGCCACCCTTGTTACCTCGGCCACCCTTATTACATCGGCCACCCTTATTGCCTCACACCTTATCAAGCTTATTGCTTTGTGTTGCGGCGTGCAACCCGATCCCACCTGACAATCATATTTCATAACAGCAACCACAACAATTACATCACAAGAATCATCACTTCAAGGAATACAAGTTCCTATCAACAATTTAGGTATTTGGGCCCAAGGCACCTAACTCTCATCAAGTAGTAATTTCATGAAGACGATGTTTCCACAATCGCCCAATTCAATTACATTGTTTCACAATACTCTTTTTCATTACTTTCCATGCATGGCTTTAAACTATTTTACACATTCCCACATTTGAGCACATTATCAATCTTTCGTTCATTACACATCAAACACCTTTCACAACTTCATACATCACAGTAACATGACAATCAACCAGGAAAATCAGAGAATACAATCTCACGCCTCAACATGTCTGAAAAATCAATTCACATATTTCCCAACAAGGTACACATACCAAATATCCGGACGCAACAAGAGGATTCTACGAAGGTTAAAGTTAGCCATACATACCTCGAATCGAGATTTTTCCTTAATATCTATCTCAAATCACCGGGTCTTCTATCACCATTAACCTAATTCATAATGCGGCACATTTAAACATAGAATTAGGAATCATGAACATGTCTCGAACTCATTTGATCTTTCTATCAAACACTAGGTGTTCTTTTTAGATTAGATAACCCTTCTTTAGTGAAAGATTACCCCAACCTATTTTCCTTAACTAGATTACGGCAGATTGCGTACATGCATGCAAGGTTCTTAACCCCGTCTTCATGAACCATCCTACCCATGTTTCATTTTAACAAGATCTGGAAATTTAGGGTTAATGGGGTGGAAGCTTACCTCTTACAGTGAAGAAATTTGTGTTCTACTTGATTAGTTCCAAGCTTGAGTGATGAAGGAAGACCAATTTGATGAAGTTGGGACTTTCTCTCTCTGGAACCCACTATTTCCTCTCTCTAATATCCCAGAAAAAATAGTTAAAAATAGAGGGGAGGGGTGTTTTTAATAGACTGGGGTCGGGTTTTAAAATTAGAAAAATAGAAGCCCGACACAAGAATGGGGTCAGGAATGCGATGCAGTCTGCATAATCGATTGCATAATGGCCCTCGAGATGGGCCAAAATTCGAAACACATTGCCCAGGTATGCGACCATTGTGCGGTCCGCATACACGTTATGCGATCGCATGATGCGTCGCATAACTTCCCTCCCAAAACCAAAGGCAACAATGCGACAGCTATGCACTTCGCATAACTGAAATGCGATCGCATATTGGACCACATAGTTGACGTCTAATGGGGCAGTGATTTACCCGTGAATGCGACAATTATGCGGTACGCATACACATTATGCGATCGCATAGCGCGTCGCATAACACCTATTTTCTGGAAAATTTTACTCTTTAAGTCTCAGGGTACTTTTTACTCAATTTAGGTATGTTTTAAAATTTTCCACAGTAAAAACAACTCGGGGACTCATTCAGGAATTATTTTAAAACGAGAAAGTATTACGGATCTTTACATCCTCCCCCCCTTAAAACTCAATCGTCCTCTAATGAGGGTTTTGGAAATCAATTAGTTTTGAAAGTGTGATATGAAATTTCCAGATTTTCACTAACTCCAATATTTCAGAAAAATTTTGCGAGAGTTCCCTTTGTATTTAGACCTATCTACCTGTCAGAGAGCCCCCGAAACACATTTCCAAGCACCATTACGCAGTTTTAATCACCCTATAACTCACACATAACGTTGTTCCCTCAACAATTGGCAATTATTCAATCATTTTGTCCACTACACATAGTTCTTTCTTCCTATACCACAAATTTGGACGTGATTTACATTTTCGCATATAACTTGGTCGTTTTAATGAGTCCCATACAACCCAATCACCTCAATATACTATATTCATTTCAATTAATCATTACCAACCTACTCTACCATTAATCACTTGCCTAACACTTACATTCCACAAAACATTCATTTACGTCAAGGGTTACACACTATCCAAATAGAACACCGGGTTCGGTTTTAGCACACATTGGAAAATTACAACAATAAGGCAATTAGGGGAAGATGGGGTGCTTTTGCATAAAACGGAACATCAAATATAATTTTCTTAGAGATGACAGTTCTAACGAACACTACTAGACTTATTCAAATGAATGGGGATATTTTTCGTTCAGGATATTTTTCGTTCATCTTATTTTCCGCTTCCCATGTGGCTTCCTCAATGAGCTAACTTTGCCACAATACTTTAACTGAAGCAATTTATTTGTTCCTCAATCTACGGACTCTTCTATCAAGAATAGCAACCGAAAATTCTTCATACGATAATTCTTCATTAACCTCAATACTCTCAACTGGCACGATGGCTGATGGATATCCAACCACTTTCTTCAACATGGACACGTGGAACACCGGGTGCACTAATGACAATTCAAGGGGTAATTCCAACCTATAAGCCATTTGCTCTATCCTCTGAGAAATCTGATATGGCCCGACATACCTTGGGCTCAATTTTCCTTTCTTCCCCAACTGCATTACTCCCTTCATGGGAGATACCTTCAAGAATACCCAATCATCTACTTGGAATTCCAATTCTCTTCGACGAACGTCCGCATAGGATTTTTGACGGCTCTAAGTGGTTTTCATCCTCTCCCGAATGACTCTGACCTTTTCCAATGCCTGGTGCATAAGGTCTGGCCCTAACAATTCTGCTTCACCAACCTCGAACCACCCAATCGGATATCTACACCTCCTTCCGTACAATGCCTCAAATGGGGCCATCTGAATACTAGCATGAAAGCTGTTATTGTAAGCAAATTCGATAAGCGGTAAATGATCATCCCAACTACCCTTGGAGTCCAACAGACAAGCCCGTAACATATCTTCAAGCGTCTGAATAGTCCGATCTGCCTGACCATCAGTCTGCAGATGGAAAGTTGTGCTAAGATTTACCTGAGTACCCAAACCTTGCTGAAATTTCCTCAAAAATTTAGCCGTAAACTGGGCTCCTCGATCTGAGATAATGGAAACTGGAGTACCATGACGCCTGACTATTTTCTTGGTATACAACTGAGCGTATTGTTCTGCAGTATCGTCAGACATGACCGGCAAGAAGTGCACTAATTTCGTGAGTCAATCTACTATCACCCAAATTGAGTCGAACTTGCATTGAGTGCGAGGTAACCCTACCACTAAATCCATGTTGATCATTTCCCATTTCCATATTGGAATTTCCATAAGATGAGTTAACCCACTAGGCCTCTGATGCTCGGCCTTCACCTGCTGACAATTCGGACACTTAGATACAAAGTCTGCCACACCTCTGTTCATACCGCTCCACCAATAAACTTCCCGGAGATCTTGATACATTTTCGTAGAACCTGGGTGCACAGAATACCTGGAACTGTGAGCTTCCGCCATCTCCCTCTCCCGAAGATTATCCATATCAGGAACACATAGCCTTCCCTGGCACCACAAAACACCATCATCGCTTCCGAGTGAAAATGCCGAAATCTTACCATTCAAAACTGTCTCCTTCAACTGCGCCAATGCTGGATCAATAAACTGCTTCTCCTTGACTTCCGCTACAAGTGATGATTCTGCCCCATTATGCACCATGACTTTCCCCTCGTCTGAGGTCGAGAGACAGACCCTTAGACTAGCCAATTGACAAACCTCCCGAGCCAACGACCTCTGATCTTCCTCTAAATGAGCCAGACTACCCATAGAATTCTGACTGAGATCGTCGGCCACTACGTTTGCTTTTTCCAGATGGTACAGAATTTTCATATCATTATCCTTAACCAATTCTAACAATCGCCGCTGCCTTAAATTCAACTCCTTCCGCTTGAACAAATATTGGAGACTCTTGTGGTCTGAGAACACGTCCACATGGACCCCATACAAATAATGCAAACACAACTTTTTAATGAAAACACAACTGCCGCGAGTTCTAAATCATGCATCGGATAATTCTTCTCGTGATTCTTGAGTTGCCTGGAAGAATAGGATATAACCTTCCCGTGTTGCATCAACACACATCCCAAACCAATCCTTGAAGCATCGCAATAAACCACAAATCCCTCCGCGCCTTCTGGCAAAGTTAACACCGGTGTTGAAGTCAATCTTGATTTCAATTCCTGAAAGATCTTCTCAGAAGTGTCGGACCATTTGAACTTAGTTGTCTTCTGCGTCAATTTAGTCAATGGGGAGGCGAGGGTAGAGAGCCCTTCCACAAACCTCCGATAATACTCGGTTAGACCCAAGAAACTGCGAATCTAAGTCGGGGTCGTTGGTCTAGGCCAATCCTTTACCACTGTGATTTTCTGGGGATCAACCTTAATCCCTTCTCTAGAAACAACATTACCCAAAAATGTGACTGACTCCAACCAAAATTCACATTTTGAAAACGTGGCATACAATTGGTGTTGATGAAGAGTGTGCAGAACTGCCCTGAGGTGATTAGCATGATCCTTCCAACTTTGCGAGTAGACAAGGATGTCATCAATAAAAACAATCACGAAGGAGTCAAGAAACGGTTTGAAAACCCGATTCATGAGATCCATGAAAGCCGCTGGAGCATTGGTTAGTCCAAATGACATTACCAAAAATTAAAAATGGCCATAACGAGTTCTGAAGGCGGTCTTAGGAATATCCTTCTCTCTTATCTTCAACTGGTGATACTCCGACCGTAAATCAATTTTGGAGAAGAACCTCACACCCCGCAATTGGTCGAACAAATCATCTATCCGAGGCAATGGATACTTGTTTTTGATAGTGACTTTTTTGAGCTGCCGATAATCAATACACATCCGAAGCGACCCATCCTTCTTCCTGGCGAAAAGAACCGGAGCGCCCCACGGTGACACTCTGGGCCGAATGAACCCCTTCTCTAATAAGTCTTTCAACTGCTCCTTTAACTCCCTCAACTCTATTGGTGCCATTTTGTTTGGTGGAATAGATATTCGCTGCATATCTGGCAATACATCAATCCCAAAATCGATCTCTCTATCTGGCGGAATCCCTGGAAGCTCGTTCGAAAATACTTCAAGAAACTCATTCACGACTGGGACGGACTCGGGGGCAGACACTTTCGAAGTGGTGTCCGCAACTCGGACCAAATGATAAACACACCCCTTTTTAATAATCTTTGAGGCCTTAAGGTAGGAAATAAACCTACCCTTTGGTACCACATCATTCCCTTTCCACTGAATAGCTGACTCATTAGGAAACTCTAGTCTCATAATTCTGGTTCGGCAGTCGAGTTTACCAAAGCACGAGTAAATCCAATACATTCCCATGATAACATAGAAATGTACCATCCCTAGTTCGATAAGATCGGTTGTGGTATCTCGACCACACACCGTGACAACACAATTCCTATAGACTCTTGTGGCTGTAATGGAATCACCAACCGGAGTCGACACAGAGAATGACTCATGAAATTGTTCGGGTTCTATCCCAAAACTTGAAGCAATAAATGGGGTAACATAAGACAAGGAGGACCCCGTATCAATAAGAGCATAACAATCAAGGGCTTGAACAGCCAAAATACCTGTAACAATGTCTGGAGAAGCCTCCACACTCTAGAGACCACTCAAAGCATAAAACCGGCTAGTCCACCTCTACCACGAGCTCCACCTCTAACTGCACCACGCCCTGCTGGAGCTAGAAAATGTACTGAAGATGCGGCAACTGAAGAACTGGACGGCTGAGCAAAACCACTACCCATGCCTTGACTGGGCGCACGGCAATCCCACCAAATATGACCTTTCACCCCACACCCGTAGCATACCGGGATATCCAGGTAACAAGGCTCGGTATGGAACCTCCCACACTTAGGGCATGGATCTCTCCTCTGCTGTTGGATCCTCCCTTCTGGATGACCGGACTGATGGGGTCTCCTACTGTCTAACCCTTGTCCCCAGCAATTGCTCTGCTGATAATGGTGCACTGGTGGTGATGCACTGGATGAGGACTGAGCATAAGACTGGGATGGCCTTGATGGTCCTATCCCCTAAACTGGTCTCCCTCCTCCAACTGAACTCCCCAAGTGGCCCGCTGACCGGGCCCTGCTGATACTCTCCCTTTCCGAACTTATCTTCAATTTTCTAGCCTTAGTGGCCTGGGAGAATCCCACTATATTACCATAATTCATGTCTGAGTACAAGGCAGCTGTAGAAGCATCATTCACAACCAAAAGACTGAGACCCTGAACAAACCGTCAAACTCTGGAACCCATAGTCGATACCAACTGAGGAGCGTACTTGGACAACCTCACAAACTCCATGTGGTACTCCCACACACTCATATTACTCTGCTTGAGAACCTCAAACTCCGTAGCACGGGCGGCCATAGACTCGGCATGCAAGAAGTGATCCATGAAAGCATCAACGAACTTATTCCATCTCGCCGGAGGACTTCCCTCCCCACGGGAATTCTCCCACATCTCGAACCATGAATAGCTGCTCCCCTCATACTGTAAGATGCTAACTCAACCCCCTCTGTCTCTTTAGCCTTCATAACCCTAAGCATCTTGCACATCTCATCTAGAAAATCTTGCGGATCGGCATCCGGATCAATACTTGAGAACTCTGGAGGGGCCAACCGCAGAAACTAGTTGACTCTGGAACCGGTGGAATCTCCCTATCCGCTAGAGGATGAAGAGGCAGCATGAGATCCTTGGGCCTGAGCGGCCATTAAATGAGTCAACATATGAATAGCTCCCCTGAGGTCCCCATCAGAAGTACCGGGACCTGAAGCTGGAACCGAAAAAGGATCGGGAATACCAGCGGGAGGGGTTACCGCATCAGGAATAGGAACACTCTGGTCTGGAATAGAAAGGCCAGGTGGATTCGATGTTGGGGACTTGCTCTCACCCGCACCATCGGGTACAGATTTCACAGCCACACTTGGGGTGGCATCGGCCTCTAAGCGGAGCTGAGCTCTCTCCTTTGGTGCCATTACTGAAAATTTTGGTACAGAGCACGAGTTAGACGAGAATATTTTCACTTTCCACTTCACCGCACGATATAGAATAACAATGAAAAAGGTGTTTCCTAAATGTCCATGTAGCCCCCTAATTATAGATGTGGTCGACAACACACCGATAAGAAGGGCTATACTAGACATGGCTCCGAGACATCCTAGGACACTTTTAAAATATTAGGCTCTGATACCAAGTTTGTCACGCCCCAAAATTGAGGGACGCGACCGGCACTCAACCAGCACTCAACCGGGTGACCCAAGTCAAGCGAACCTGATTATCCTTTCCTATCCCATGCGTTACCCCGTGATTTCAATATACATCATTCAAGTAAAATAGCCATGTATAACTTAAGCATAAGCTTCCAACTTGAATTCACTTCTACTTTTTATCATTACTAACACATGATACCAAATACTTACAAAATACATACAACATTAACAACGTGGACAACGATTCCAAACCATACACTTACTACCTAAAATACATATATATACTTTCCCCACATTGTGTCTACGGAGCCTCTACAAGTACAAAAGATTTATAAACTACTTGCCGGCAACAATGCCCCGGCTATACCTTACACTACACCATAAACTCAAATTAAGGTGACATGAGCCACACGTGGCCCCGAGAGGAAGTGGGGCTCACCAAAATAGCTGACGGAAAGGAGAGGAAGCACTACTGACGGTGGGCTGAATTACCTGCTGTAGAACCACCTACATTTATATAAGAAAATGTAGCGCCCCCGACAAAAGGGACGTTAGTAATGTGGAATAGTACTAGTATGTATGAACAAACATTATCCCAGGTACAATCAAACAATACAAAAGTAAGAAACAGTAATAGAACCAATCAATCAATGCACGTGGAAAAGAACAACCAAATCATCAAGTTTCACAATTTCTCCTTTTCCCCTTTCAACATTACCATATTCAAGAGTTTCCCCGATTTTTCATTTCGATGGTGATAACGATCACATTCCGTCCTTATTACCTCGGCCACCCTTATTACCTCCTCCACCCTTGTTACCTCGGCCACCCTTATTACCTCGGCCACCCTTATTACCTCGTCCACCCTTATTACTCTTTAAGTCTCGGGATATTTTTTACTCAATTTAGCTCCATTTTAAAATTTTCCACAGTAAAAAAACAACTCGGGACCCATTCGGGAATTACTTCAAAATGAGAAAATGTTACGGTTCTTTACAGGTTTGAAGGTTCCTTCAGGTTCGTATGATGGTTTCGGACTTGGGCGCATTTCGGATCGGGTTTTGGATAACCCGGGAGAATTTCGGCGTATATTGTGGAAGTTAGTGTTTTAGAAGGGTTTCATAAACCTTGGTTGGAATGAATTTCAGAGTTATTGGTGTCAGTTTGGGATTTCGAGCCTGGGAATAGCTTTATATGGTGATATTGGAGTTGGGAGCGCGATCGGAAATGAATTCGGATATCCGTATATCATTTGAAGTCATTTTGGCTAAAGATAGAAATTTGAGGATTTTTGAAAAATCCGACCGGAAGTGGAAATTTTGATATCGGGGTCGGAATGCAATTCCAGGAGTTGCAGCAGGTCCATAATGTTGAATGTGACTTGTGTGCAAAATTTGGGGTCAATCGGATGTGATTTGATAGGTTTTTGCGTCGGAGGTGGAAGTTTAAAATTTCAAGTTCATAAAGTTTGGATATGGGGTGCGATTCATGGTTTCGGCATTGTTTGATGTGATTTGACGCCTCGATCAAGTCTGTGGGATGTTATGGGATTGATTCATATGATTGGACGGTGTCCCGGGGCCTCGGGTGTGTTTTGGGTTGGTTCCGGGTTATTTCCAAGTGTTTGGTTGCTGCTGTTTTCTGGTGTTTTGGGGGTTTAGTGCGATCGCAGCCTTAGTTGTGCGATCGCGGAGAAGAAATTTGAGGGCTGGAAGTTTGGGTTGTGCGATCGGACTTGTTGGTGTGCAACCGCACAGAAGGAAAAGTGAGGCTGCAGGATTTTGCTTGTGCAACTGCAGTGTCTACTGTGCGATCGCACAGGGTGTGCTTGGAGGCTTGTGCGATCGCGGATGATGGTGTGCGATAGCACAGAAGGTTTGTCTAGGCAGTGTTCTCTTTTAAACAGGATTTTTGGCCATTTCTTCATTTCTTCACTTGGTATGGGCGATTTTGAGGAGCTTCAAGAGGGAGTTTCCATCAAGCATCACTAGGTAAGTAATTTCTTCCCGTTTCTAAGATAAATACGTGATCTTACATGGAATTAAACATGGAAATTAGTAGGAAGTTGGGATTTTTTGAGGAAAGACCTAGAAATTATATTTTGGATTTTTACCACGAAATTGAGCATGAATATTTGATTAAATTGTATATTTGAGCTAGTAAGGCTATGGGTAGAGTTTATTTTCGAGATATTTCGGAATCCGGGCCCGTGAGCCCGAGGGCATTGGTTAATTCCTTGAGCGGAGTTGGGAATTTATATAATCTGAATTATTGGAAATATTAGAGTATATTTTCATTGGTTTGTCATTATTTGGATAGTTTTGGGGCGTTATGCGTCCATTGTAGTCGTCGGAAAGGCTTGGAGGCCGGTTATGGAATTTCGGAGTGAGGTAAGTATCCTTTCTAACTTTGTGAGGGAGAAATTGTCCCCCTAGGTGAACTAATTAAATATGTGCTACTATCTGCGGGGGCTACGCATGCACGAGGTGACGGGAGTCCGTGCGTAGCTACTATTATGCCATGTCCGGGTAGTCTAGGACCCACTAGCATGCCTTACGTATTGTACATGTGATCCTCCCAATAATATGAGAGTCATAATGTTATTGAATTCGTAATTTATTTCCTAAGAAGTCTAGAGTATACCTTTCTTAATCACTTAGAAAGAGAATTGATTCCTCCGTGGATAATTGTGTTCCTGATAAGGTTATAGTATTGAATATTATTAAAATTTGCAAATGAGTTTCAAAACAAAGACTTAAATACTATTTTTCGTGTTCCTTTAAGAAGAATTTTACAACTTTCCAGAGTAACTGCTCTCTTGATAAAAATGTGGACTTATGGTGTGAATATGTGTATATCTGTGGGCTCCTTAGTCGCATGTATGATTCGCGAGTAGGATAAACCTGTATTTATGTGTATCTATGGGTGCCTGAGTCGAATGTATGATTCGCGAGCAGGATAACCCTGTATTTATGTATAACTGCATCGCATGATCGATTCGCGAGCGGGGCAGATAGATGCATCTATGGTTCGAACCGTTCGACCCTCGGCAGTGCACAGTTTATTATTGTTGGTCTGCGTCGTTCGACCTTCTGCACTTTGTGCACTTCGTTTGCGCATGTTAAATGTTGCGTATTTCCTATGATTTATACATGTTTATCGGCCTAAGTAAGTTTTAATGGCCAGTTAAGAAGAAGAAGAATTGATGTGTAAAATGTGAAATAAGTCTTGGGTTTCTTATCCCTGATTATTATTTAAATTGTCAACTGAAATGACGAATATTTAAAGTGTTAAATGTGGAAGGAGTTGATTTTATTGATTCCTGTTTTTAATAAATTGCCTATGACATTCATGCTTAGTGTTTCACTTGATTATACTAAATTGACTTCTAGCAAGTGTCTAATTCGACCTTTCATCACTACCTCTCTGAGGTTAGGCGGGATACTTATTGAGTACACGTTATTTTCGTACGCACGCTACACTTGTTGTGCATTTTTATTGCACAGGTACTTTCATAGCGATGTGGCCGGTTTGGAGACTTAGGCGAGCTGCATCATCCGGAGGCGATCCGTAGCTAACAGAGTCTCCCTCATATTGTATTTATATTCATTTATTAATTCCTTTCCCAATTTGTATTTCGGACAAGCTTTGTAGTATTTGTGAAATTCTTAAAAATTGCTCATGCACTTGTGAGACCTGGTTCTTGGATGTGTTTGGGATGTATTTTTATAAAAATGGAATATTAAACTGTCGTATTTACTACCGAATTTTATTCAGTTATCATGCAATAAAGTGAAAGGGTAATCATTTAAAAAATGCTAAAACGGGAAATTTAACTTAACTATTTAATGATTGGCTTGCCTGGCAATGGTGTCCGACGCCATCACAACCTTATGGATTTTGGGTCGTGACAACTTGGTATCAGAGCTCTAGGTTCCCTTAGGTCTCACGAGTCATGAGCAAGTCTAGTATAGTCTTGTGGATCGGTACGGAGACGTCTGTACTTATCTTCGAGAGGCTACAGGGCTGTTAGAAGTACTCCCCTTCTTGATTCCTCATCCTGCGATTCGATTCTTTTGAGGCTTATGCATATGTTCTTCCTACTCAATCTTATATGTCGCGAAGCGCTTGCTATGAAACGTGGATCTGAGGAATTGAAATGGTGCTACAGATATGGTGCGAGATGTTTTCCATGTGTAGTTGGTTGGGGATGTTGTTGCTGCCCTGCAGAAAAATCTTATGTTGTTTCAGCCATTAGTTGTGGTTCTGAGGTCTTTGAGGTTATGCTCAGGTTGTTAAGGTGCTTACGGGTGGTTATCGCACGATGTTGATATGATGGTAGGATTCTTGCCCGTGGGTTGGGGGTGATGAATGGCTTGAAGGGAGGTCTTCTCAGAGTGTGATTTCGATATTTCAGTATTTAGATTCTGACGAAGTAAGACATGTGAGAAGTGTCAAGCGGTGGCTAAAATTCTAAGAAGGCCAGGAGTAAGGAAAGGAGGTCAGGTAGTGCCTAAAGGAATGAGTTTAACCAAAGTGGGAGAGAGGCAGCATAGTGGTGAATTAGAGGATATTGTATCATATTTAGTAGATGTCCATGAGGAGCGGACGGGCTGGTAAAGTTAGTGAATGAGAACAGGCTTAAGATGGGATATTAATGTTGTAGAGGGTGTGCAGTACGGCATCGTTGGAAGGTGTCAGTTGGTGATTTCCACAGGTGGGTTATCTCCTGTGAGTAGGTTAGCGGTTGTGTGGTTGGCAAGTTTCTGTGAGGGATTCTAGTGGCTATTCAGTAGGAGGAAAAATGTGTGAATGATGCTAGAGAATTTAGGTATTTAGGGATTGCTAACAAGAGAATTTGGAAGAATTGGATGGATTGTTGAGCAAGATCATGTTAACAAGGGAAAAAGATCTCAGCAGGGTCTAGAGTCGTGCAAGGAATAGCTTCGGGCTAAGTGGGGGAGTCCCACCACCTGCAGTTGGGTTGTAGGGTTGTGTCATCATAGGGTTGCAGATTGTCGGTATGTTGTCAAGTTAATACAGTTAACGGAAAGGAGTAAAATGGTTGGGGTGCTTTATGTTATTTTCAGTAGGCAGGATAGTATTGGAGGAGTGAGAGGAATAAACTTCGGGTTATAGAAAGATTATCAGGAGGGTACGAGACGGGCTGTAGGACTTAGGCAGCATGGTCTCGTGAATCAAAGCCACTCGGGATGAGTGAGGATTGAGTTTGTTATGAGTTGAATAAGGTTACTACTATTTCTGAGGCAATTAAGGATAATTAGAGAGAAGATGGATTGGTTAGCCATGGTTGGAATGGCACTTACGATAGTGATCAGTTCCTTCGGTGTTGTTGAGTTATGTGTATGGTTTGTCTAGGTATGTGTGGGGCTTGTCGGCCTTCGTAATGGACTACATTTGGAAGCATTCAAGTGCTATGGCTTATCATGTGTAGGCGGATCTCAGAAGGTTTATGGTGGTTCAGACCACTACTTAAGGATTTGCATGTTAGGTGATTGTGAGAACTCACTCGTGTGTTATGGTGGTTCTCTTGAATTGAGGTAAGTAAAAGGTTTCTATATGATGAAGTGTTCACCTTATTAGTGGTTCAAAATTTATGATGGAATTCTTGCGCTATCTTATATTGGCATGTTAGGGCGGTAAGCAGTATGTAACTGGAAGTAAGGAATCGAGGTTGCGGTTCGGTGTGAGCAAGAAAAAGGGATTTGAATGTTTAAAGTAAGCTGATGTTGTCTTCAGTGTCACCTTAGATCGGTGTTTGGTGAAAGAGGCTTTGCATCCTAGTTATGGGTTCTTGATTTGTTTTAAGTGTTAGTGTAGTGTGGTATGGATGTGCAGACTGGTTTTCTTGTGCGAAAGGTCGTGGAGCATGATCCCGGGAAGATTGTATAAGTGTGGCATGTAGTCACCTGATTGGTTGAAGAATTAAACCAAGTATAAAGGAGTGTAATATTGCTTAATTGATAATTTATGCCTGGAAGGCGTTCAGTTCAGTTGGTGGTGGATTTTGGGGTGTTTGTCCCGGCGATGATGGTTGTTCTTGTGTGTTACGAGAGGAAGTGGGTTAATATGGACCCAGGTAAAGCTATTAGCCTAGTTCGGTGCGAGCAAGGTAGACTCAATGTTTGTGGATAGATTTAAATATGATTATGGGCTTCGTATGAGTCAGGCGTGTTCATTACGGTATAGCTCTTTTCAGGGAAAGGTATTAGAACAACAGATGTTATTCTTTCTTCGTTTATCTCATGAAATATTATGTTGTGCCATGTGAGTTGTGGAACAGCTTGATAATTCCTTGTGTGTTGAGATTTCCGCGTAGTGGTGATATTATGTGAGCAGGATAGCTCCTGAGATTTAGATTATATATATCGCACCTTAATGGTGCTTGAGTTTTGTAGCATATGGCCTTATCAGTTTCCCCAGGATGGTATTATGCACTTAGCGTGCTTGTGACCGATGTCCAGTATTTTGTGGTAATGAGCAATTTAGCTCGGTATATCTTCTTACGTGAATTTTATGTTATTTGGATCGGGTGGCACGCCGCCACAGTTATGTTATTTGGATAGGGTTGCACGCCGCAACAGTGTGATGTTGAGTATGGTCTCCTATATCTATTTTATGTGTTTTACTTTCTATTTTATGAGAAGAGTTCATAATAAGTTACGTGAGTTGACTAGTCCCTTCCTGAGTCATTTCTTTATGTATCATGTTCGAATTGTGGCCTATTGGCACATTCTGGCATCGTGTGGGATTGTTGGTCATGTATGGGATGATTTGTGTCTAAACAGTTCATACTGGGCGAGGCGAGATTATTGGATCAGGGATCAGTGAGATAAGGTTATGCGGAATATATTAAAGGACAACTACCATTATTTGGTTGTAATGAAATAATGATCTAAGTCAAAAAGAAGAGATTCAATGTTTGGTTAACTCCATGGTGGTGGTATCTCCGGCATTATAGCAGGATGTATATATATCATAAGGTGCATCGGGAGCATCAGATTCGTGAAATTTTGGCTATTAAGGTTCAGGGAGTGTCATTGTGGTCAGATGATGAGTTATGCGGTGCATGGTGCTGATTCAGGAAAGGTATGCAGTCATGTTCTGGTATATCGTGTGGTAGTTGATACGGTGTTTATATATTGGGACTAGGCCTGGCCGAGAATTTCAAGTATTGGAATTGGGTTCTGAGCTGATTGTATGGATAAAGGAGGATGTCTTCAGGATTAATCAGGCCTATGTGCTCAGCTGGGTTGCGGTAGCACGGGCAGGTGCTCAAGGTGTTAAACAGTGATTTCTGATAACTCCAAAGCAGTTCTTTGCACGTTCGAGGACGAACGTCTGTTTACACATTGATGGAAATGAATCAAGAGGGTTTTTACCTTAGTGCTGAAATAACCAAAACTAAGGAAGCCATGGAGAAGGCTCAACAAGGTCATAACCTCTCTTCACCTGATGGTGAGATTCAGCCCGCTCATGCTTCTTCATCCCCAGTTGCTCCCGCTCCTTCTGCCACTGAAGTCAACCCCTCTCTTGAAAAGATTTAGTTGGTTTATCCCTTTTTTTTCTTTTTCTTTGTATCTATTGGTGGTTACCCCCAGTCCCATCGGGGGTAAATTTAGATTTCCTTTAAGTCCTCAAATGACAACTTAGGGGGTACAACAATGTATATAAAAATTTTATACGGCTAAGTATAAGTTAATACTTAGTTTTAGCCGTTTTAATATATAAATGTTAGTTCGACTTTTGTTGAGTTTCTGTTTCACTCTTTAAGTCTTTTGCATGCTTCATTTTTCGAGGTTTTAGTTTTACCTTCGAGTTTTGCATGGGGAATGCTTTAGACTACTCGTACCTTTTTTGTAATAGGCACGGTGTCATATCAAATGTGTGCCTTTTTGTAATAGGCATAGTTTATGGAAGAGGGCCCTTTATAATTGACATGAAGAAGACGTCTCAACTTCATGATAATGCAATAGAGTGATAGGAATTTTACACATGTTTAAGAATGTTTCCAAGGAAAGTTTTTTGTTTGAACTTCCATGACATTTTACATGTGTTTGGTTATCGTCTAAAACTCATGTTTGCAACTGTTTTTGTTTAATAGATTTGATATACTCTTGTATTTCGTAACTGTTTTTCATAGGTAGCAGTTTTTCCATATTAATACAAGGAAACAACTATTTTTTATTAGTAACAGTTTTTGTAAAGATTGGGGTTTTTACCCGCAACTGTTTTGGAAACAGTTTTCTAATAAGTACGAGGGAAATATTTTCTTATTCGTAACTGTTTTTATTTGATAACAGTTTTTTGAACAAATACAAGGATTTAGATCTTTCATCCATAACTGTTTTATTCGAGAACAGTTTTTTGAATGAGTACATTGATGATGATCTTTTACCCCTAACTGTTTTTGTTACAACAACTTTGAATAAGTATAAAGATGTACATTTCTTTCTCGTGACTAATATTTTGCCTTTCAACCTGAATATGTTCGAAGGTTTTTGCTTTTTGCATTAGGCTTTGTATTTGGATGGCTCTTTTGATTTCTTTCGATTCTGCTCGTGTCACTTGCCTCGTTGGGTAGATGGGTCTTCAGGCTCGAGCATTTGAATTTCTGATAGTCTTCTTTGCTTCGTCTTAGCCTTCCATACTGTATAGTCTTCAGGCTTGAGCTTTTGACTTTCTGATAGTCTTCTTTTCTTCGTCTTAGCCTTCCATACGGTATATCCCCCCAAGTGTTTGAGCTTTGAAGAATGAAATCTCGAGCACCTGATTATTCCATCCTTGTGGTCCTTTTCTTGAAAAGGAAAAACATTCCGGACTCGAAGGTATATAGTTTTTCAGATGATGACTGCTTAACCCTTTTAAAAGTCCATCAGAAAGTGTAACCCTAGACCGGGAATTGTGTTATTTCCTGGCATCTTTGCAGGTCTAATATCATCATCTGGTGATGGGTTAGCTTTGTGTCTATCATCTAAAAAAGTTAGTAAAATTTTTAAATGTTCAAAATAAAATCGATCGTGTGATACCTGACGAGGGGGTATTCTTTTCTTATAGAAGTAATACTTCTTTAGATGGATGGCATTCCAGCTTGTTGGTAGAACTCTGCCGTCCATAGCTTCCAACTCATAGGCTCTTTTCCCAGCTATGCCTCAGATTTTGTAAGCTCCTTCCCAGTTTGGATTTAGCTTTCCTGCACCTGCTTCTTTCGTTGATGTAAAGACTTTTTTGAGGACGAAGTCCCCAATCTTAAAGTACCTGAGATGAGCTTTACAGTTGTAATAACGCTCTATGATTTGTTTTTGAGCTGCCATCCGTATCAATGCTGCTTCTCTCCGTGGTTCGAGCAGGTCCAGGTTGGTCCTTAATTCGTCGTCATTTTCACCTTCCATGGCTGTTGAGAACCTTATGCTTGGTTCACCAATCTCCACGGGTATTAAGGCTTCTGACCCATAAACAAGTGCGAACAGAGTTTCTCCCGTGGCTATCTATGACGTTGTCTATATGCCCATAGTACCGCTGGTAACTCATCAGGCCAATTTCCTTTGGCTTTATCCAGCCGCTTCTTTAGATTGTTGATGATCACCTTATTTGTTGACTCATCTTGACCATTAGCCACGGGGTGGTACGGCGTTGAAGTGATCTGCTTGATTTGCCAACTTTCGAAGAATTCTGTGATTTGCGAGCCTATGAATTGTGGGCCATTATCACACACGATTTCCTTTGGTATTCCAAAGCGGCATATTATGTTTTGCCATAAGAAGCTTTTAACTTCCTTTTCTCGCACTTGTTTGAATACTTCTGCCTCTACCCATTTTGTAAAATAGTCGGTTAGTACGAATAAAAACCGTACTTGTCCTTTAGATGTGGGAAGATGTCCCACTATGTCCATCCCCCATTTCATGAAAGGCCATGGGGATATTATTGGATGTAATAATTCCGCTGGTCGATGCATGTTATTGGCAAACCTTTGGCATCTATCACATTTGGATACGAAACTCTCGGATTCTTCTTCCATCTTAGACCAATAGTATCCAGCTCTGATTAGTGTTTTCACTAAGGATCTCGCCCCTGAGTGATTTCCACAGTGTCCTTCGTGGACTTCTTTCATCAGAAATTTCATTTGGTTAGGTCTGAGGCATTTAGCTAGGGGTCCTCCGAACATCTTGTGATAAAGTGAGTTTCAAATAAGGCAGTAATGTGCAGCTTTGCAGCGAAGTGCTTGAGCTGCTTTCCTGTCTTCAGCTACGGTGCCATTCTGCAAAAAATTAAGAATTTTGTTTCTCCAGTCCCAGGTCAGATTGTTGAAAGTTACCTCATTCCTATCCTGGTCTATTATTGAATAAAATAGTTGAACGACAATTGTATTGTCTTTGCTCGTTACTTCCGTGACTGCTGCGAGGTTAGCTAATGCATTTGCTTCTGCATTTTCCTCTCTAGGTATTTGCATTACCTTCCATATTTTGAATTGTCTCACGAGCTCTCGTGCTTTTTCAAGATACTGTTTCATTCTAGTCTCTCGAGCGATGTAAGTCCCATGTATCTGATTTACTACCAGTTGGGAGTCGTTGTTGATCACAATTTGCTCGATTGAGAGCTCCCGTGCGAGTTCAAGCCCTGCAATAACAGCTTCGTACTCTATTTCATTGTTAGTTATAGGATAACACTTGATAGCTTGTTGTGTCTTTTCACCCGTGGGTGATATCAAGACTATGCCTAAGCCAGCCCCTTTTATACTTGAAGAACCATCGGTGAACAATGTCCATAGGCCTGGATTAACATTGTTAAAGAGTTGTAACTCTTTTTCTACTTCAGATACAATGCTATTAATAAAGTCAACAACAAAATCAGCTAGTATTTGAGACTTAATTGCAGTCCTAAGCTGGTAGATTATTTCATGCTCGCTTAATTCTATGGCCCACTTGGCTAACTGACAATTCCTGTTTATGAAGAATATTTCTTAAAGGATATGAGGTCACAACGGTTATTGGGTGCCATTGAAAATAGCGTAGTAATTTTATAGATGCTATTATTAAAGCTAAGGTTAACTTTTCCAGATGTGGATATCTAGTCTCATCATCTAGAAAAGTTTTACTTACATAATAGACAGGTGATTGTTTACCTTTTTCTTCTCTTACCAATACTGCACTTACAACAATTTCTGAGACAGCCAAGTAGATGTACAACATTTCCCATATTTTGGCTTTGAAAGTAGTGGCAGTTTCGATAGATAATTCTTCAGATTCTTGAGGGCTTGCTGACATTCTTCAGTCTATTCGAACTGATTCTGCTTTTTGAGAACTGAGAAGAATTTAGAACTTTTTTCGGAAGATTTAGAAATAAACCTACCCAAAGCTTCTATTCTCCTTGTCAGTCTTTGAACTTTCTTTTTATTTTTTTAAAATATCAGGTATTTCCTCTATGGCTTTAATTATAGCGGGATTTACCTATATTCCTCTGTTTGATACAAGGAAACCCAAAAATTTGCCTGATTGCACTCCAAAAGCACATTTCTCTTGATTTAACTTCATATTATACCTGCGTAAAATATCAAAAGCAGTATAGAGGTGCTGGAAATGGTCTTATGCTTGTGTTGATTTTACCAACATATCATCAATATAGACTTCCATCGTCTTTCCAATATGTTCTTGGAACATTTTAGTCACTAACCTTTTATAGGTGGCTCCAACATTTTTTAAGCCAAAAGGAATAACTTTGTAACAGTAAGTCCCCCTGTTTGTAATGAAGGAAGTTTTTTCCTCATCTGAGGGATTCAATTTAATCTTATTATAACCAAAATATGCATCTAAGAAGCTTAATAATTCATGACCTGATGTGGCATCAATCATTTGATCTATATGCGGCAATGAGAATGAATCTTTTGGGCATCCTTTATTTAAGTCAGTATAATCTACGCATACTCTCCACTTTCCATTCTTTTTAGGTACTACCACGGTGTTTGCTAACCAGTTAGGGTACGTTACCTCTCGTATCGAACCAATCTTCAAGAGTTTCTGTACCTCTTCGTCGATCACTTGGTTCTTGAATGGTCCTTGCTTTCTTTTCTTTTGCTTAACAGGTACGAAGGATAGATCTTCATTTAGTTTATGAGTCATCACTTCTGATGGGATGCCTTCCATATCTGAGTGGGACCACGCAAAGCAGTCTTCGTTAGCCTTTAAATAATCAATCAACTTACCTCTTCAAGCGGGGCCTAGCCTCGTGCCTATATACACTTTCTGCTCAGGCTTTTGTTCGGATAATGGAACTTCTTCGAGCTCTTCCGTAGTTGTTTTGATGTGCTCATCTTCCTCCGGTTCACGAATGACGTCCGGTCTGGAATCTGCATCTGTGTGGTATAGTACACCTTACGTGATAACTTGATTCTCCTTCTCATAGGTATTTTCTTCCGTACCTGTTTCAACAATAATACCTTCCATACTTATTTGGGTAGTAATTTCATCCATGCCCGTTTGGGCGGCATTACCTGCTTGAGAGATTCCCTTATCTCGTAATTCTTCCACCTCTATATTCTTGTTGTAGTGTACCACAGAGTTTATATTTTCTACTGATTGCCTTTGATTTGTTGAATCCTCCGTTCAGAAGGGAATTTAATTACCTGATGCAACGTGGAGGGTATCGCTTTCATGTCGTGGATCCACGGCCTTCCAATGATCACGTTATAAGCCATGTCAGTATCGATGACTTGGAACCTGGCACTTTTGATCACCCCCTCCACATAAGTGCTAAGCTCAATTTCTCCTTTTGTTATAACTGTAGAGTTATCAAACCCTTATATGGCTCGCGCTTTTGGGATAACTTGATTCTCTAGTACCATTTCTTCCACGACTCTTAGCGAAATGATATTGACTGAACTACCTGGATCAATCAACACTCTTTTTACGTTAGTGTCATGAATAAGTAAAGATATTACCAGAGCATCGTTGTGAGGAAGCATTAATCCACTGCTATCTGCATCATCGAAGGTTATATCATCTTCTTCTATATTTTCACGAGCCCGTTTCCCATGTGTAACTGCGAACTTTGTGGTTGTTTTGCAAATCACTCTGTTTACTTCTTTACCCCCGTGTATCACGTTGACGGTTCATTTTTTAGGATCCTTCTTGTTCCTCATATATGCCTGTTTATCACTAAACAGTTCTGTTAAATAGCCCTGTTTTAATAAATTTTCTACTTCACCTTGTAAAATCTGCAATCCGCAGTTTTGTGCCCATGATCGTTGTGAAATTCACGCCAGTGATCTATGTTTCTTCTACTTGGATTTGAATGCATCTCTTTGGGACACTTAACTTTGTCTCCCATGTTCCTCAATATTGAGACAAGTTCAGTAGTACTTACATTAAAGGTATGATCCCTGATTTGAGTACTACCTCTAGGTCGTTCATCTAGATCTTTTCTGGATCTAGACGAGGATGAGACTATATCTCTTCCTTTTGGTCTATAGTCCGACCTATTGTATTCAAACCTGGGGCGGATATCGCGTCCCGAGGGTCCTAAGTAAGGATCGTACCTGTTTTTACCTGATCTTCTATCTGATTCAGGACGTCTGGATCTGGAATGATCTTCTTCTCTCGAACCAACAATGATATCTTCTTCTATTCTGAGTTTAGTATTGTACATGTTATATACATCGTTCCATGTTGTAGCGAGGAATTCTCTTAGACTTTCCTTAATTCATCTCGTGGATTCTGAGCTTTTATCGTTTAGGTTGCTTGAAAATGCCATGGCTGCCCAATTATCAGGCACCCTGGGTAACTGCATTCTTTCTCGTTGAAACCTGTCTATAAACTCACAGAGTAGTTATGTGTCTCCTTGTTTTATTTTGAATATGTCTTCCATTCTCTTCGAAACTTTTTGTGCACTAGGGTGTGCTTTTATAAACGAATCTGCAAGCTCAGCGAAAGAGTCAATAGAATTTTCAGGGAGAAGAGAATACTAGGTTAGGGCTCCCTTGGTAAGCGTTTCCCCAAATATTTTGACAAGGACTGATTCAATCTCTTGTTTCGTTAAGTCGTTGCCTTTTACCCAGTAGTGAAAGCAATCACATGGTCGCGTGGATAGTTGTTCCATCATATTTGGGAACTTCAGGCATTTTAAAATTCTTGGGTATAGGCAAGGGTGCCGCAGTTGGCTTCCAAGGTTGTTGAGAATATCTATCAACATCGATGCCTTTGATGATAGGTGGTACTCCAGGAATTTATTCAATGCGGTCGTTCTGCTTCTTTATCTGTTCCTGCATGGTTAGTAGTAAATTTTGTAATTCTCAGTTATTAGATATACCTGGTCTCCTTTCGAGAGATTCATTAGGAGTATCTCCTCTTCCTGAGTTTGCCAACCTAGACTGAGGATTTTCCATGGTGATGGTGTTATTGGGGGGTGGAGTCGGCGATGTAGGCAATGCGGCCGGTAATCCTCTCGCAAATTCTTGCAAATCTTGGCTCACATACTCTGCCATCATTTGCTTTACACGATCTTGTTCCACAGTTTGATCATTATCACCATTGTTGTTATTGGACCTTTCTGGGGATTGTTCCATCGAACCACGTGGAGTTCCTGAAGGCGATGGAACTGGGTTTTCACTCCTTTGCTGGTTGTTGTCATTGGAGTTTGACATAATTCAGAGGATATCACTTGTAAAGTAAACAAAGATTATCAGATTCCCAGTAACAGAATCAATCTGTTTAACCAAAGAATTAAACTCTTTGACTAAAGCTTATTTTTAAGATGAATACGAGTTACTGATAATCAAAGTAATGAAGAAAAATGAATAATATAAAGTATTGCAGAAATAAAAAATCAAAGTTAATTGTATTCGAGAATCAGATGTCTTTACAAGCTGTATTCCCCTCCCTTATATAGGGGATTCTTACAACGTAAGACTCTTGCTATGGTTACTCATTAATGACTAATTATGACATTAATGAGGCGTTACAAAGGATAATGGTAATTGGGGTTCGATCACATAACGTTCGAGTAATCGATTATGGGTCCTTGAATCTGCCCGTAGCTTTGTCTAGATTCATTCTGACTGTGCCTCTCTCCCATTTTGATCAAGTTGAGTTTCCCGTGGCTGATAAGTTCGTGGGTTTACTGAATTGTGCCTCTTTGTATCGTATCTCTTCAAAGAATCACATCCAGTTGTCGCGTTTTCCTGTGTCCACGTGACTGGCTGAGTTGTCAAAAGTTGTCTACGTGTGAAACTCTTTTTTACCAATACATACATCCCGCATTTTCGTACGTTGAAGTTTCGTCGTAAGTTAATCGACATAAGCTCGGGAATTAGATTATTTTTGAGGTTATAAGTATTATGCTATTTCCAACAAGTTCGTGAAGGTGAGAGGGTAAGCAAATCAAAGAAAATGAGTTTTGTCTAAGTTTGTCATTTTGAGATAAAATACGGTCTGAGCTATAATACCCGGTATTTATGGACTAGTACCATACAAGGTACCACATGACCATGATAGTAAGGTGTATAAAGTGTGTTAAATGTAAGTAGTATTTTAAGTAATTTGAGATAATTCTTAATTATCTTAGTAATTGGTTAATTATTAGTTGATGGACGATTAACAAGTTAATCAAAAGATTAGTGTATAATTAATGATAATCTTGGATAAGCCTAAGGAGCTTTTAACGTAGCAGCCAAGGAGACTTGATTAAAGTCAACTATGTGACTCTTGAATCATATGGAAAGGTGGTACATGTTGAGGATTCTTTTGGCTAAGTCATCCTAAAGTGGGGCCCATTCTCTTTGATAAAGACACCAATATACGTCATTAAAATGCATATGCTTAGAAGGCAACGGATTTAGCTTCACCCAAAAGCTCTTATGAACCAACAATTATAAAAGCTTTTCCCATATCATTAAGAAGTGAGATGCTTATGTTTGCCAAGCTATCGGATGAAAGCCACAAATTTCATACGAGAATACGTAATGTAATTGTAACGGGATTTGAAATTCTAAGGGAGTACGGTACAATATTTCTCAAGAATATCATACGGATTTTTTCCTACTTCGATCCGCAGTTACATGTTTTGTCACGTTTTACGTATGTTGGAAGAATTGTCAAGAGAATCGGCTCAGGTATGTTAAGGCTATCCCTTCTTTCCATTTCGCATGATCCATACGATACAAACGAAAAGAGCAAATGCACAATTTCCATAAATGACTCTATTCATAGAAATACTAGAGGTTCCTATGTTCTTGATTCCCCATATGTCTTATTATTCTATCGTTTGTTCATGGGTCTCAGAAAATACGTAAGTGGATAAAGTTTATTTCATGATATTAATCAGAGGCATAATGTCCTTATTACATTCTGAGGGATTTTATTACGTATTTCTCATGCATTGCATTTATTTATACATGTACATTGACCCATGACTAGATGGCATCATATACGCATATATATATATATGGGATATGAGAAAAGGTTACGGCATTATATACGCACCATCACCTAATCAGCTGGTATACGTTGATGATTTCCACACAGTAGCCGAGATGGTATGATGGGACGCCCTCAGGGGCTTGATGATGTTATGAAAGCATATACCTCTGCATGGTATGACATTTATACGCATGTGCATGACATTATAAATATTAATGATTCATAGAGTTATTCAGAATTTCATGTTGAGTCTTTTACTCCATGTTACTCCTATGTCTATTGTTTAGTGATTTTCATTCCTTACATACTCGGTATATTATTTGTAATGACGTCCCTTTTGCCTGGGGATGCTGCATTTCATGCCCGCAGGTTCCGATAGATAGGTTGAGAGCCCTCCAAATAAGCTATCAGCTTAGCGGAAGTTGTTGGTGCGCTCCATTTTCTCCAGATTTGCCTATTTGGTCAGTATGCATTGGACACGTATCGATTGGTATGTCGAGGCCCTTTCCTGGCCTTATGACGTTTATGTACTCATTAAAGGCTTGTAGACATATGTCATGTATATGAAAGATTGTATGGCCTTGTCGGCCTATGTTCAGTGTACGTAATCATTTTGGTCTTATAGGCCAATACGTCATATGTATAAGTTTGTATTCCCCCATGCTTTACTCCGGTTCATTTACCTATGATAGAATAATACGAAAGATACGTTATGTTGGTAGTCAGTTGAGTAAGGTACCCGGTACCCGTCGCCGCCCATCAATTTGGGTCGTGACACCTACCTGACTAAAAAACTTGAACAAGTGTGAAGGCGAACTAACAGAGAAAGATAATATTAATAAAAACTAAGCAGGATAAGGAATAACAAACAATACTTGTAACGAGACACTGTCACAACCCAATTTCCCTTCGTTGGGTATCGCGATGGCACCTAGTCTTAGGGACTAGGTAAGCCTAGCAATTACTGAATAACAACAATAATAAAAGGAAAACTAACAGTCTTGATATAGAATCTCAACAGAATGAACAAACTTCCCCAAAAACCGGTAGTACATCATAAGCTCTACGAATCTTCTACCACTTCTAAGTACAACTGTTTGAATATAGATACAACAGTGTATGAATAATAAATACAAAGAAGGTGAATTCGACGCCCGCGAACGCAGCAGCAGGTTAGCTTGAGTCTCCTCGGCAGTCATCCACACAACTAATACAATATATACCTGGATCTGCACACAAAAAAGGTGCAGAAGTGTAGTATGAGCACACCACAACGGTGCCTAGTAAGTATCAAGACTAACCTCGGTGGAGTAGTGACGAGAACTAGTCAAGGCACCACTGGTCTACAAAATAGTAACAAGAATATAGAAATGACGGAATGTTGAATCTATCTAAGACTTCACGGAATTATTCACAACAATGACAATATAAAGCGGAAGGAAATTACAGAAATCAATCACGAAACAATACAAAAATACACAGAAAGGTGAATGGCAAAACAATCTGAACCGAAAGGAAACACAACACAATATAGAGAACACCAATAGCTCAACTCCACGTCGGTTTGTTCACATCGGGCCTTAGCCATTAAAATCCATAACTAGTAGAAATCTTTAAACATCAGTTCATATGAAAAACTTTTGCAAATAAAAACTATTTTAGTATGGAAGGGATTCCTTTGAAAACATACTTTCTCCAAAATTAGATATAAGTATATTTAATAGAGAGAATTACGTAAAACATAGTTTCTTTCAAAATACGAAACTTCCCAGAGATGCTTTCCCAATAAATGACTTCCAAATATCCTTTTAGGCAAGGCTAGTGCTTTTCAAATATACCTTCGATGTGAAAGTCATTCAAGTATAATCATTTCAAAACCATTTCTTTTTCAATAATACTTTTCAATAAAATCCCTTGATCAAAATCTCCTCAAGATTTATCCACCGGAACTCAGTCCGCAACTCAGAAATTGCCATGCAGTACAGGAGGAATATCAAATCTTGCCAATAAATGCAGTAAATAGCAAACAGGAACAACAGAAATAATAATGCATAAATACGTCACGGAATGTCCCCTCGTGCTAAAATAATATAAACACAGCACGGAATGTCCCCTCGTTCTAAATAACATAAACATGGTACGGAATGTCCCCTCGTGCTAACATAACATAACATGGCACGGAATGTCCCTTCATGCTAACATAACATAACATGGCACGGAATGTCCCCTCGTGATAACATAACATAATCATGGCACAGAATGTCCCCTCGTGCTAACGTAACATAACATTGCACAGAATGTCCCCTCGTGCTAAATAACATAAACAACAATTTAACAAGGGAAATCAAAAATAAGAACCATAAATCACAACATCCCAGCTAGGGAGTCAATGACGCAAACAGTATCATCAACAGTATAAACAACAATAGAAATCATACCATCCCGGCAAGGGAGTCAACAATGAAAACAATATCATTAACATCATAAACGGTAGTAGAAACCATAACATCCTGGAAAGGGAGTCAACAAGGCAAACAACATCATCAACAACGGAATAATAAGAGAAACCACACAATCCCGGCAAGGGAAACATCTATAACCAATCTCACCTAAACAGTTATCTTCATAGAATAAACTCAACTTCAACAAGGCCCAGTAATAGGCAACATCAAGGAAATACCAATAACATAAATGTCTAACAATTAGGTCTAAGTATCACTTAAGGAAATAGTCATATAAATCACACTGTAAAACTCACAGGCATGCTTGACTCCAATGAATAGATGTTCCGACTACGGCTACTCGACTATAAGGCTAGATGACACTAATTATAGTCAATTAGGCGAGCTAGAAAGATAATATGGCATGATGATAAGAGAAGTAGAATTTTCAGTTAAGTCAAGTAAAGTCAAATAGCCAACGAAGGAACCCAAAAACAAGTAATTCAAATTTAAACAGGATAGGATAAAATTAACAACCAAGGATTCAAACGTAACAATTACAACTCATACACAGGTAACATAAGAACCTACGAATCCTAAAAGGCCAATATATTAGCAAATAAGTCCTAGTAAACACTCGTCACCTCATATACATGGACTACAATCAACAAAGAAGACTCAAACCTAAGGGGTAGTTCCCCCACACAAGGTTAGGCAAGATACTTACCTCGACTCTAAGAATCCAAATCAAGCCTCTAGCACCGCTTTCCTTACGAACTCGACTCCAAAACAATTGTATATAGACATAATCAACTCAATAACATCAATAAATGCTAAACAATTCAATTTAAATGCCTAATTATAGATTTCCCAAAATTCTTCCAAAATTTCTAAATATTGACCCCGGGCCCGCTTGGTCGAAACACGAGGTTCGGACCAAAACTCGATCACCCATTCACCCACGAGCCCGAATATATATTTTTTTTGAAATCCGACCTCAAAACAAGGTCAAATTCTCAAATATTCAAAAAGCCGTAACTCTACCCAAAATCCCCATTTCTACCTTTAATTTCATGTTTTTAGGCCTAGAATCTAATAGATGTTGATGAAAAATGGAAGGAAACAAGTTGAAGATTACTTACTTAAGAGGTTATGGTGGAATAGCTCTTCAAAAATCGTCTATGGGGGTTGGAGAAGAAGAGGGTTGTAAAAAAAGGAAATATTCCCGTATGTATTCTGTTTTTGGACATTTAAAATAGCTGGGAGAAAATACTCTCCACGTTCGTGGGCCCAGTCCGCATTCGCGAAAGGTTAGCTACTCAGACCTATGCATTCGCGATTGTGGGACCACGTTCGCACAGGGTAAATTACACCCAACCCCCAGGTTCCCCTCATAGGTTGTGCGTTCGCGACCTACATGGTGCGTTCGCATAGCTGTAACTGGTTTCCCTCCGCGATCTCATCCTCATGGGTGCGTTCGCACAATCCTAATTCTGCCCAACCCCAACCTTGTGCTATGTGTGTGCAGCCTATCCTATGCGTTCGCATAGCATAAAATACCAGACACCAGAAAATGACTATTACACCAGATGTTTCACCACGTTTTGCACTCTGACACCTACCCCGAAACTCACCCGAGCCCTCGGGGCTCAATACCAAATATATACACAACCTCAAACACAGCCTATGGACTTATTCGAGCAATTAAATCACCAAATTAACATCAAAAATAATGAATTAAACCTCAAGATCAATGAAATACTTCTAAACTTCCAAAACTTCTAAATTTTTCCATTTTTGATCTGAATCACGTCAAACTAAGTCCGTTTCTTACCAAATTTCACAGATAACACATATAAGTCATATCGAACATGTACCAGGCTCCGGAACCAAGATACGGACCCGATACCACAGGTTTCACATATAATTTCATTTTCAAAAACCTCTTTTATTTTCAGAAAACAATTTCTTTTAAAAATTCATTTCTCCGACTTGGGACCTCGAAATTCAATTCTGGGCATATGCCCAAGTCCCATATTTTCCTACGGACACTCCGGGGCCGTCCAATCACCGGTCCGGGTTTGTTTACCAAAAATGTTGACCGAAGTCAACTTTATTCAAATTTCGAATACAAAATTATCATTTTCATCAGTTCTTCACATAAAGGCTTCCCGGCTACATGCAAATCGAGGTGATATAGAAGGAGGTTTTCACGATCTCGGAACACAAAATTAGCTAGAAATATACGGGATGACATTTTGGATCATCACAGACACTAATAACAATAATATTTAACACGAAGCAGTCGGGTAATAATGTCGTAGAGTAAGCTGGACACAGTCTAAGTCCGGTGAATTCAAAATAAAGGAAAAACCAACAACAACTATATAAGAACAATCGATATCACACCAGATCTGTTCAAGTATTTCCTCAAAGTACCGAACCTCATAATCGCAGCTCATGGGTCCTTATTCTTGAACCCTAATCACTTGGCATCTTGTGCCAACATTACAACTCATATCCGCACAAACGGCTCACATGCCAATAGAAAATTCCTCAAAAAGAAAGCAAGTAGACAAGAGTACGTATAATGGTTAATGACGTCAGGATTTACCTTTTGAAATCGATATGGGTGATTCAACTACATGTATGCTTGTGCAAGTGTTCTACCACAATTATAGTCAAACAAATAGGAGTAGAGACAATTAGTGGCACATAAGAAATGATCACCATGAAATGTACAGTGTAATAAAGGCAACAATTAATTTGGAAGCAGCGACAAGCACAACAAGATTATCTATATAGAACTGAGCAAAAAGGGCATCAGGGAGGAAAACAATTAGTAGTATGCTAAGGAAAAAAACAATCAAAGACAAGTGCACAGAAAAGGGTAAATGGCAATAAGAGACCTACCGAGGTACCGCCTCGTAGTCTCAAATCATTAATTGAATCACAACTTTCCTTATATCACCGCGGGAGCCTTTATATTTAGTTTTGAAAATTATTTTCCCGAAATAGCATCCTGCATTAGCCCAACTTATCACACTGCATTGCTTCTAGTAGTTTCCCCACTAGCCACGCTTTTCAAGCCCACCTTATCTCACCGCATACGTTTCAACACCCATACCTTATAACACTGAATGCGTATCAATAAGAACAACAGCACGGCAGAAACCTAGTGCAACACAATAACAACCGCACAACAAAAACCTCATGCAAACACAATAACAATTGCACGGCAGAAACCTCGTGCAAACAACATAACAATTCTCTCAAGAAACACGTATTCCAAAAACATAACAACACAAATAAATGACTTTTACAATATGTGCCCACATGCCACAACATTTCCTCGAAACAGCTTCAATATCACAACCACACATAACCCTCGGCTCAACAACACTGAATACAACAGCAACATCGACAATAACACGAGAAACATAAATTAAATCAACTCAGTAACTTCATAATACAAAGAAAACGGAAGAATGAACTCACAAAAAAAAGACACAACAAGAAAATGGTACAATATAGAAATAGCTCAACAAGGAAGAGATAGTGTGTAGTAATGATCCAACAAAAGTACAATTCAACGGTGAGAAGGATAACATGAATCAATGATTCCAAACAAGGATAAATCAACAATGATAAGGGATAACAAAACTTCATTTAGGGTTGAACAACTACGAAAAAGATACAACAAATTCAATTAAGGATAAGCAAATTAGAGAAAAAGATAATAATAACTTCAAATAATGATAGACAATTACAGAAAAGATACTAATAACTTCAATCAAAGATAAATAATTATGGAAAGGATAGCATGGCAATAAAAGAGGCAACAACTTCATTTAAGGCACATAAGAGTTTAATCGACAAATAAGGGTAAAACATGAAGCAATAAATTCCAAATAAGATACGTAAGGGTGAATTTAGCAAATGAGGAATTTAACATGAAAAAATAACTTCATATTTCATGAACATAATAACCTAAGACACTAAACGATTAAATTTCCACAAATAAGTCAGAGCACATACTTGTTACCTCACGTACTCGGTCTTCACATGACACAATTAGCACCAAGGACTCAAACCGTAAGGGTTAGTTTCCCCCACACAGGGTTAGGCAAGATACCTCAAAGAAACTAGATCGATACTCTAAAATGACCTTCTCGAGTGAAACAACCTCCAGATGGCTAAAATCTAGCCAAAATAACTTCAAATCATTAATAAAACTTATAAAAAACAATTCTGGATAATAAAGCTTCAATATTTAACAACCACTAAAAAGTCAACCCAAAAGTCAACCACCGGGCTCACATCTCGAAACCCGATAAAATTCACAAAACACGAATACGCATTCCGATACGAGGTCAACCATACCAAATTATCAAATTCCGACAATCATTTTACATTTTTGAAAGATTTTATAAATTTTCCCCAAGTTTCAACTTAATTCACTAATTTAATGATGAAAACAAAGATAAAGCCATGAAATAAAATCAAAACCAGGTAAAGATCACTTACCCCAATCAACCACGTAAAGAACCCCTTAACAATCGCTCAAATCCGAGGTCTCTAGCTCAAAAAATGAAAAATGAACAAAACCCATGATTTTGAAAATATATTATGCTTCCCAGCGATTTACACATCGTGATCACGAAAATGCAATTGCGATTGCAAAGAAGGAAATAACCACTGCACAGAAATTGTACTACGCAATCGCAAAAAATGAATCTGATCGCGAAGAAGGGAACAACTGCTGCCCCAAGAAGTGTACTACGTGATTGCAAACCAGAATGTGCGATCGTGAAGAGAAAATACACGAGCTGCTAAAGCTGAGCTACGCGAACGCGGATTTCTAAACGCGAACATGATGAAGGAGAATGTACACGTTTGCGATCGCGAACCTTATATTACAAACGCAAAGAAGGAAAGTGGGTCGCTCACCAAACAGCCTACGTGATCGCGTCTGTGCCTTCGCGATCACGCGGAAGGACATCAGACACCAGAACCCATAATTCCAAAATATAATAAAATGGCTCGTGACCCATCTGAAACGCACCCGGGGCCTCCAGGGCCCCGTCGAAAGATGCCAACAAGTTCCATAACAAAATACGGACCTGCTCGAAGCCTCAAATCACATCATACAATGCTGAAACTACAAATCATACAACGAATCGAACTTATAAATTTCCAAATCTTCTAACTTCTACAACTCGCGCTGAAACATATCAAGTCAATCCGGAGTGACACCAAATTTTGCATGCAAGTCCCAAATGACATAACAGAGCTAATCCAACTCTCGGAATCACCTTTCGACCATGATATCACCAAAGTCATTCTCAGTCAAACCCCTCAACCATTCCAAAACTTCAACACTTCAATTTTTTGCCGAAATGCTTCAAATTACTCTATGGACCTCTAAATCTAAATCCAGATGCACGCCTAACTCTAAAATCACCATACAAAGCTATTGGAATCATCAAAACCTCATTTCGGGGGTCGTCTATACAAAATTCAAATTTCGGTCAACTCTTACTGCTTAAACTTCAAAAACAAGAATCTTGCTTCCAAATTGACCCCGAATCATCTGAAAACCGAACTCGACCAAACATGCAAGTCATAAAACATAACGAAGTTGTTCGAGACCTTATGCCTCCGAATGAGACGCTAATTCTCAAAACGACCGGCGGGGTCGTTACACTACGGACTTGGAGTGTAACCGTCATCTAGTCGTCCAGCCGCAGTATTTGGTGGTGCCTTTGCTTCACCAGAAGAAATTGAGACTATGCGGATGCAAATCAATGAATTGTCTAAACAATGAAATAATTCTCAAGAAACAATAAGTGGGATGCGGATATTCATAGCAAACCTTGGAAAACAATATCATTTAATGGAAAAATCTAACAATGAGGATACTGAAATCGATGAGGATCGGAAGTAATTTGGATTCTGTAATACGATATTTAGACTTGATTGGTAATTGCAAGAAAAATTTCATTTTAGACTTGGTGTAATGTGAATTTGGTTGAAAACTTTAGATTTTATGTGGTTTAATAGAATACATGATTGTGTTATGTTTAAACAAGTTCGATACTTGTTATTTAGGTTCTATGATAGAATATTTGTGATATTGGCTGTTGTGTATTGGTTGTTTGATTTGGCAACGGGTGTGGTTTAAAATTCAAAAGAATTCTGCTATGTTTTACCAAATTTTGCGACTGATTTCCGACCAAAGTGGCCGAAAATTGGACCTGAAAAATCCCAGATTTGAGGCTGAAATGATCGGGATTTTAACTAATTATTCTTTAAATTTCTTAATTTTTGACCGATTCGGTCAAAAAAGTTAAATAAAATAAAAAATAATAATTAAATTACCGAAAAATTTAAAATATAATTAATATATATTAATAATAATGCGATTGAATCGGTCACAAATATACCGGCCAAAGTGATCGCAAACATTAATTTCATCCAGTCAACTACACAAATCCCCATTGTGGACAAAATGGTCGGAGGTTTGCGACCGATTTCGTCGCAAATATTTTGTGACCATCATTTTTTCTGACCACTTGTAATCCGTCGGAAATCAGCCGTCAATAAGAGATTTCTAACTGATTTCGATGGATTCGGTGGTCGAAATTTTGGCATTTTCTAGTAATGTATTTTTTTTTAAGAGTTAATAACATAAGAAAAACAACTTAATCTTTCAAAAATAGAAGCTTCAAAAAATCGCACATTCTTTTTAAAAAAGTGAAAATAGCATGGGCTAGCCAGTTTTCGAACTGGTAATCGAAAATAGCCAGGTGTTTGGAAAGCTATTGAAAAACAGTCATTATTTTAGCTGAAACATGAAAAGTTCTAACATAATATGCTGGATTATGGCTCCTGCTGCAAAGTTCCAGCATATTATGTTGGAGTTCCAGTACATTATGCTGGAATCTCGTATGTAAAAATTTGGAACTCCAGCATGTTATACTGTAATTTTTTCGGATTTTTAAGGGTGTTTTCGTTCAGATTTTATCTTTACATGAAAAATGACTAAATTTCGATTATTTTTAAAATTTTGATTATTTTTCAATTATCAGTTGTAAATCAGGTTATTTCTGATCTTTTTTTCCCAGAAAAACTCCAACAGCTTAAGCCCAATACTCTAAATTATAAATGGCTATCACCTGAATGTTTTTTTTTGGATAATACAACTGATTTTTACTTATATTTAAAGAAGTAGTAACTAATTATATCTATTAAGAAATATTAGTTAATATGCATTTATCTTATGATAACTTTAATATGTCATGAAACTGGTCCACTTACATGGTTCTATGGGGATACATCTTATCGTATAACAGGAGCTGTGTACGCAAAGTTTAGATTCCACTTAATTAAAGGTGGATAGTTCACTGATTAAGTTTCATTCCACACATATTCAGTTTGCTGGTATCATGCAATATTTTGTTGTGGTTTTGGATCTTTAATCGGTTAAATCGGTTGAAATTCGTCTGTACTTGTTCTCCTTCTGTTCTCTTCAAAGTGTAAAATTTTGTTTATTTATGTAACATAATGCTCTTCAAAATGTCTAAAACGATATAAGTTGAACCTCAGAATTATGTTGTGTTTATTCATTTCCTTCTGGTCTCTGTGGATTTGAGTCCCTTTGCGAGTTGTCCAATATAACGTTGTCACGATCCAAAATCCAATTAGTCGTGATGGTGCCTAACCCCAACTTGTTAGGTAAGTCAATTAACAACTATTCAGTTCCAATACAATTTAATAAAACAATTAAGTAAAGAACATATCTGAATCTTATACATTTTTCAAGGATTGGTAGTACAAATCATGAACTTCTAAGATTAGAATTTACAAAGCTGGTATGAAATAAATGCATCATCTGTTCAAAATGTACATACGCAGATTTTTATGAATCTAACGCTACCACGAAAAAGAAGCAACTACAACCGGAACGCAGGTACATTTTCAATTCCAGTTGTGATGACCCAAAAGGTCATCCCGTGTAATTTTATCTAAATCTGTATTCCGAAGCCGTGAAACCCTTCTTATATCTCACCTCGATTTATGTGCGCAGCCCGGGCGTATAGCCGGGAAACCGTTATGTGAAAAATTGATAAAAATGATATTTTTGAGTTGAAATTTGAATAAAGTTGACTTTGATCAACATTTTTAGTAAACGGATCCGGATTCGTAATTTGACGGTCTCGGATTCGTGATTTGACGGTCTCGGAGGGTCCGTAGGAAAATATGGGACTTGGGCGTATGCCTGGAATCGTATTCCGAGGTCCCAAGTCCGAGAAATAAATTTTTAAATAAAATTATTTTCTGAAAAATATAAAGGTTTTTGAAAATAAGAATTGATGTGCAACTTGTGTTAGCGGGCCCGTATTATGGTTCTGGAGCCCGGAACAGGTTCAATATGTTTTATATGTGTTATTTGTGGAATTTGGTGGTAAACGGACTTAGTTTGACGTGATTCGGATCGAAAATGGAAAATTTAGAAGTTTTGGAAGTTTAAAAAAATTTCATTGATTTTGAGGTCTAATTCGATGTTTATGATATTATTTTGGTGTTTTAATTACTTGAATAAGTCCGTAGGATATTTTTGAGGCTGTGTGCATATCTGATTTTGAACCCAAAGGGCTCGGGTGAGTTTCGAATAGGTGTCGGAGTGCAAAAACATAGAAAACTCTAGTGTAAAAATGCTTCTACTGGTGTGTGGTGTCTAACACTATGCGATCGCATAGGTCCTCCCGCGATCGCATAGTGTAGTGTAAGAGATGGAATTCTGGTACTCTATGCGATCGCATAGTCCTGTCCGCGATCACATATAGGTATAGGAGAGCTGGGGGGATGGGTAGATACCCTGTGCAACCGCATACCCTTATTCGCGATCGCATAGGGTGGGGTCAGTAAACTTGTGCGATCGCAGGTTCCCCTTCGCGATCGCGGTGCCTCAGAACCCATTCCTCTATGGGATCGCAATCCTTCCTTCGCGATCGCATCGATCAATTCCGCCCAGTCATTTTAAAGACCAAAAACAGAACACTTACAGGGGATTCCACCATTTTTTCATAAACCCCTTCTTCTCCAAAGCTCTTAGGCGATTTTTGCAGTATTTCCTCACCATAATCTCTTAGGTAAGTGATGTTTAACTTGTTTTCTTCCATTTTCATCAACATCTATTAGATTATAGGCCTAAAAATATGGAATTAAAGATAGAAAATTGAGGTTTTGGATAGAGTTAGGGCTTATAGAATTTTTGGGAATTTGACCTCGTTTTGGGGTCAGATTTCAAAATAAATTGTATATTCGGGCTCGTGGGGGAATGGGTGATCGGGTTTTGGTCTGAACCTCGTGTTTGGATCAAGCGGGCCTGAGGTCGATTTTTGAAATTTTGGGAAGAATGTTGGGAATTCTATAATTAAGCTTGGGAATTGAATTGTTTAGCATTTATTGATATTATTGAGTCTTATGTATAGATACGATTGTTTCGGAGTCGGATTCGAGAGGAAAAGCGGTGGTAGAGGCTTGAGTTGCATTCATGGAACCGAGGTAAGTGTTTGGCCTAACCTTAGCTTGAGGGAATAGGTATAGAGTGTTATATGCTATGTGTTATTCCATTTCCAACGTATAGGTGAGGTGACGGATACCTATATGTTGTGGTCATGTATGCCCGTGAGTCGAACTTGATGAATTTCATAATGTTATTTGATATTCTCTGTGTTATGAATTAATTGTTATTCTGGAAGTGATACATTAAGGATATATCATGACGTAGAATGTTACTGATTACTCGTTCAGTTGAGGATTATTTGTAAAATTATACCTCTGAGTGAGATTGGTTATAGTCGAGTCCCTTGCCGGGACGGTAGAATCCTTGTTGAATATTTATGTGCATTTAAGGTTCTATTTGTTCAATTTTCCTGTCTAATTGTTGATTTTATACATGTTACGCACGAGGGGACATTCTGTGCCGAGTGATTATTTATTTATGCACGAGGGACATTCCGTGCCGAGTGATTATTTATTTATGCATGAGGGGACATTCAGTGCTGAGCGATTGTCAGGTTATGCATGAGGGGACATGCCGTGCCGTTTCTGTTTATTTACTTGTTCAGAGCTGTTAATTCCTGTTGTTATTTATGCATTCCAATTGTTATCTTGTTCTGTTGTTTCAGCTAGTTACTTCCCTTTGTCCCCAGCATGTTCTCCCCCGTTGTTGTGTTTACTTGATCATTTCCTGTCATTATTTCATGTACATTATTGAATTGCACAGGTGTTATGTGTGGTCGTGTCCTAGCCTCGTCAGTACTTCGCGGAGGTTAGGCTCCGCACTTACTCAGTACATGGGGTCGGTTGTACTGATGCTGCACCTGCACTTCTTTATGTTGTGCAGATTACGGAGCCGAACCCAGTGGACATTAAGCGATGGAATATCCTTCAGTCCACGGCGACACAGAGGTAGTCCTACAGGTGTCCGCAGGCCTTGGCATCACCATCTATTTCTTTCCTTCTGTCATATTTTATATTTCTAGGCAGCTAGACTTGTTTATTTCAGACTCATGTTTTTAGTAAATTTTAGATTGTCCATGAAATTGTGACACTAGTTCTGGGGGTATATTTAAGGAAATTTCATAAGATTTATTATTTAAGTTATTGAATTTCTTATCTTCCGCATTCTTATTTCTATTTGTTCTTGTATTTCACATTTTAAATTCTAAATAACAAAGGAATAAATCAGAATAACCAGTAACATTGGCTTGTCTAGCGGGTTCAACGTTAGACGTGATCATGGCCCGAAGGTGGGATTTCAGGTCGTGACAGCAGCTCCCGTCGATCACAATAATATCAGCAGTCAACATCTTCACGGAAGGTGCAGAAGTGTAGTATGAGTACAACCGACCCCATATACTCAATAAGTAACAAACCTAACCTTAGGTTGAATGTAGTGACGAGCTAGAACAAAGGTCGTGTCCGACACCAATAGCCAATAATAGTTCATAACAACGTAAAGCAATAAATAAAAAGGTCAGGTTATTCATAGTTCCCGAATATAGTTCCGCTTTTCAAGTATATCAGTGAAAGCCCAAGTCTTTTACCGAAATTGCCAAAAAATATGAGTAAGTTTGAAAACTGTAATTTTTTCCAAAAACTTTCCACGGCAAATGCTTCATTTTCAAATGGCATGAGGAAAATACATCTCTATGCATATATGAAAATATGTGTGAGAAATCATGAATGACGTGATACGTACAGCAGGAGGCAAAATGCATCTCTATGCATGTGTGTCAAGTGTGCATGTCAAATGCGATGCAACTCAGTGATAAAACCCTATGCATACTCTCGAGAGTATCAATTTAATCAGTCCACCCAGTCACTCAGCCCTCCCAGTCACTCAGTCCTTACAGCCATTCAGTCCTCACAGTCACTCAGTCCTCATAGCCACTCAGTCCTCACAGTCACTCATTCCTCCCAATCACTCGGCAATCGCACTCAGTAGGTACCTGCGTTCACTAGGGTGTGTAGATACTCGGAGGGGCTCCTTCATCCCAAGTGAAGACAATCGTGGCATAAATCAGTAAAACATATTGCGGCGTGCATCCCGCTCCCATCATAAATCAATAAAACATGTTGCAGCGTGCAGCCCAATCCCATAAATATCCTCACCATCAGGCCCTCGAGCTCACTCAGTCATCAATCTCTCCAGTCTCTCGGGCTCTCAATGTCATGAAAAATCAGCCCAAATATAATGATGTGATGTATCAATAAATGGAAACAGAGACTGAGATATAATATGCATACGAATATGTATGACTAAGTATGTAAATGCAATGTAAAAAGATAACACAATAGCCTAAATGACCTCAGTGAGTCCCAACAGGATAAGCATGTAGCCTAGACATGGTTTCTCAAATGGGTCACAGCTCAATAGCTCTAATACGTAGAGATTTCATGGTTACTAATACGATCAAGTAACTACATAGTACGACAGAAATAACGGAGTCACAATTCACATGGTGTACGCCCACACTCCCGTCACCTAGCATGTGCGTCACCTCAACTTCAAACACATAACACGTAATTCGAGGTTTTATACTCTCAACACCAAGTTTAGAAGTGTCACTTACCTCGAACAAGCCAAGTACAATACACAGCAAGCCAAACAATGCAGCAAAAATGCCACCATGCATGTACCGACCTCCGAACGGCTCAAAACTATCCAAAATCAACTCAAATATATCAAATAATGTCAAAGGAAATAAACCCAATTAATAAAGGTCGAATCTTTAATCAAAATCCTAAATCGACCAAAAAGTCAAATTCGGCCCTGCGCCTCGAAACCCGATAAAACCCATAAATCCGACAACCCATTCAATTACGAGTCCAACCATACTANCACGTCGTATGTGCCTAATGGAGTTTATTTAATGTGTAGGTGAATTGGAAATGGAAGCCGAGCTAAATGAGAGCATAAACGTCGGAAAATATGTGCAAGAGTCGAAAAGGAGCGATCCGGGACAAGCCTGGCGTTACCCAGGCGTTAGAGCCATAACGCCAGGGGGTGCCTGTTTCGGTAAAGTCCGAGTTTTAAACGTTTTCAAGTGTTTCCAAGTGGGGATAGGAGTCTCCTACACGGTTAGGGTTTATCCAAACCATATAAATAGACCCAAGAACACATCATGAAGAAGAGAGACGAGTTTGGGAGCAAAATACACACACGAGATCATTGAAGGAGCAAGGATTATCAGT
>ML415961.1:0-11855 GCA_005239525.1 Nicotiana knightiana | reverse complement strand
CCTTTATTATCATTGTTACATTAAATTGTTAGTTAATTGCTAGTTTATTATTATTGATTGTAGAATTAGTTAAACATCACCAAATTGATATTCAAAGTCTTGAGAAACTTGATTTAGCAACTGTTTAGTATTTTATAGACTCAATTGATACGTAAATTCCCTGTGGGATCGACTCTGGGCATAATACCCCGGATTATATTTGCAACGCCCGCTTAGTCTTCTACAAGACATAGTTGAGTGTGATCAATGAAGATTAGTGAATCTCGTTCCATGGAGGAAGAGGAAGAGGAAGAGGGTGCTTTAGTGCACAGGCCACGGAGAAGGCGAATGGTTTTAGATGACGAGCCTACTGCCTCAACCTTGCCTTCTGTGTCTGCGCTTGAGCCCCCTTTCTTTGATGATGTTCCACATTCTCTTATTCACGGTGGTATTGATCTTGCTCCTGATGACGTCTTTTTTTCTATTGTCTTTCCTGCTTCTTTGAGAGAAGAAGTTTCTTCTATTCCTTTGGCTATCTCAACTTTTGCCACTGCTCTGCCTGTAACTTCTTCAACTCTTCAACTTTCCGTGCCTTCTCCTTTGCCCATGGCTTCTCCAGCTCCTCAACCTTCTGTGCCTGTTGCTGTTCCATCTCTGCCTGCTTCCATGCCTTCCGTTAGGGAAGTAGGGTCTTCCAGCAGAGAGATGCGGCAGGTGGTAATAGAGGTTCTAGCTGAGGGAAACCTTTTCAAGAAGACGGGTGAGCCTGAAGTGTGGCTCAAGCCTTTAATAGGTCCCGCTGAGAAAGCAAAGCTAGCTAGCCATGGTGCTCTTACATGGGCAAATGAGGTCGTGCATACTTCTTTTAAGTTATGGTGTAAGTTATCCTCTTTCACTCTTGTATATGAAATTTACCATAACTAACCGGTTTACTTCTTATAGATTAACCTCATAGGAATGGAGCTTATGAAGAGGATTTCAAACATAGACCAAGAGACAAGAGAGTTGCAGGCAGAAGTTGATAATTAGAAAGCACAGTATGACAGCTTAAGGATTGACATGGACGCTTTAGAAAAGGGGAGGAGTACCTTGAAGCGGCAGATGAGACTTATGGTAGCAGAGCTAGCAGTGGAGCGGGCTTCTTGCAGTCAAGATGAAAAAGACAAGAGTGTTCTGGAGTCTTCGTTTGCGGAGCAGCTGTCCCGTGCCTCAGAGGAGATTAGAGACTTAAAGAACTTGCTGGGGCAGAAGGAAGAGTACTTAGGCGGGCTCGTGCAATCACTCACTCGCATCCAAGAACATATTCGAAGGGCTTTAGACAAAGCTCAAGCTTTAGAGGAGTCGATTGTTCCATTAAGGGCCGCTCATGAAGCTGCGGAGGCGGAGAAGGACGGGCTGAGAGCTGAACTTCAACTGTGGGCACAAAATTATGAAGATTTGGAAGAGGTGGCTGTCGTCGATGTGAGCTGGGCATATATGAATTCTCGCTTGACACATTGATGGAGATGAGTCAAGAGGGTTTTGAACTTAGTGCTGAAAAAGCCAAAACTAAGGAAGCCATGGAGAAGGCTCAACAAGGTCATAACCTCTCTTCACCTGATGGTGAGATTCCAGCCGCTCATGCCCCTTCATCTTTAGTTGCTCCCATTCCTTCCGCCTCTAAAGTCAACCTCTCTTTGAAAATATCTAGTTGGTTTACTCTTTTTTTTATTTTTCTTTGTATCAATTGGTGGTTACCCCCAGTCCCATCGGGGGTAAATTTAGATTTCATTTAAGCCCCCAAATGACAACTTAGGGGCACCACAATGTAAATATAAAAAAATTATACGGCTAAGTATAAGTTAATACTTAGTTTTAGCCATTTTTTAATATATAAATATCAGTTCGACTCTGTTGAGTTTTAGTTTCACTCTTTAAGTCTTTTGCATGCTTTATTTTTCGAGGTTTTAGTTTTACCTTCGAGTTTTGCATGTGTAATGCTTTAGACTACTCGTACCTTTTTTATAATAGGTACGGTGTAATATTAAATGTGTGCCTTTTTATAATAGGCATAGTTTATGGAAGAGGGCCCTTTATAATCGACATGAAGAAGACGTCTCAACTTCATGATAATGCAATAGAGTGATAGGAATTTTACACATGTTTAAGAATGTTTCCAAGGAAAGTTTTTTGTTTGAACTTCCATGACATTTTACATGTGTTTGGTTATCGTCTAAAACTCACGCTTGCAACTGTTTTTGTTTAACAGATTTATTATACTCTTGTATTTCGTAACTATTTTTCATAGGTAATAGTTTTTCGATATTAACACAAGGAAATAACTGTTTTTCACTAGTAACAGTTTTTGTAAAGATTGGGGTTTTTACCCGTAACTGTTTNCTGGTGATGGGTTAGCTTTGTGCCTATCATCTAAAAAAGTTAGTAAAATTTTTAAATGTTCAAAATAAAATCGAACGTGTGATACCTGACGGAGGGTATTCTTTTCTTTTTAGAAGTAATACTTCTTTAGATGGATGTCATTCCAGCTTGTTGGTAGAACTTTGTCGTCCCTAGCTTCCAACTCATAGGCGCCTTTTCCAGCTATCCCTCGGATTTTGTAAGGTCCTTCCCAATTTGGATTTAGCTTTCCTGCACCTGCTTCTTTTGTTGATTGAAAGACTTTTTTGAGGCCGAAGTCCCCAGTTTTAAAGTACCTGAGATGAGCTTTACGGTTGTAATAACGCTCTATGATTTGTTTTTGAGCTGTCATCCGTATCAATGATGCTTCTCTCCGTGGTTCGAGAAGGTCCAGGTTGATCCTTAGTTCGTCGTCGTTTTCACCTTCAGTGGAAGTTGAGAACCTTATGCTTGGTTCGCCAATCTCCACAGGTATTAAGTCTTATGAGCCATAAACAAGTGCGAACATAGTTTCTCCCATGGCTATTTTTGAGGTTGTTCTGTATGCCCATAGTACCGCTGGTNTTGAAGTGATCCGCTTGATTTGCCAACTTTCGAAGAATTCCGTGATTTGTGAGCCTATGAATTGTGGGCCATTATCAAACACGATTTTCCTTTAGTATTCCAAAGCGGCATATTATGTTTCGCCATAAGAAACTTTTAACTTCCTTTTCTCGCACTTGTTTGAACGCCTCTGCCTCTTCCCATTTCGTAAAATAGTCGGTTAGTATGAGTAAAAATCGTACATGCCCTTTAGCTGTGGGTAAAGGTCCTACTATATCCATCCCCCATTTCATGAAAGGCCATGGGGATATTATTGGATGTAATAATTCCGCTGGTCGATGCATGTTATTGGCAAACCTTTGGCATCTGTCACATTTGGATACAAAATTCTCGGCTTCTTCTTCCATCTTAGGCCAATAGTATCCGGCTCTGATTAGTGTTTTCACTATGGATTTTTCCCCTGAGTGATTTCCACAGTGTCCTTCGTGGACTTCTTTCATCACAAATTCCGTTTGGTTAAGCCCAAGGCATTTAGCTAGGGGTCCTCCGAACATCTTGCGATAAAGTAAGTTGCGAATAAGGCAGTACCATGCAGCTCTTTGGTGTAGTGCTTGAGCCGCTTTCCTGTCTTCAGGTACGGTGCCATTCTGCAAAAAATTAAGAATTTCGTTTCTCCAGTCCCAGGTTAGGTTGTTGAAAGTTACCTCATTCCTGTCCTGGTCTATTATTGAATGAAATAGTTGAACGACAATTGTATTGTCTTTGTTCGTTACTTCCGTGACTGCTGCGAGGTTAGCTAATGCATCTGCCTCCGCATTTTCCTCTCTAGGTATTTGCACTACCTTCCATGTTTTGAATTGTCTCATGAGCTCTCGTGCTTTTTCAAGATACTGTTGCATTCTAGTTTCTCGAGCGATGTAAGTACCCTGTATTTGATTTACTACCAGTTGGGAGTCACTGTTGATCACAATTTGCTCGATTGAGAGCTCTCATGCAAGTTCAAGCCCTGCAATAACAGTTGCGTACTTTGATTCATTGTTAGTGATAGGATAACACTTTATAGCTTGTCGTGTCTTTTCACCCGTGGGTGATATTAAGACAATCCCTAAGCCAACGCCTTTTACATTTGAAGAACCATTAGTGAACAAGGTCCACAGGCTTGGATTAACACCGTTAAAGAGTTGTAACTCTTTTTCTTCCTCAGATATAATGCCATTACTAAAGTCAACAACAAAATCATCTAGTATTTGAGACTTAATTGCAGTCCTAAGCTGATAAATTATCTCATGCTCACTTAGTTCTATGGCCCACTTGGTTAATCTTCCTGATAATTCTTGTTTATGAAGAATATTTCTTAAAGGATATGAAGTCACAACAGTGATTGGGTGGCATTGAAAATAGGGTCGTAATTTTCTAGATGCCATTATTAAAGCTAAGGCTAACTTTTCCAGATGTGGATATCTAGTCTCAGCATCTAGCAAAGTTTTACTTACATAATAGATAGGTGATTGTTTACCATTTTCTTCTCTTACCAATATTGCACTTACAACAATTTCTGAGACAGCCAGGTAGATGTACAATCTTTCCCCTTCTTTTGGCTTTGAAAGCAGTGGTGGTTTCGATAGATAAATCTTCAGGTTCTTGAGGGCTTGCTGACATTCTTCAGTCCATTCGAACTGATTCTGTTTTTTGAGAACTGAGAAGAATTTAAAACTTTTTTCGGAAGATCTAGAAATAAACCTCCCCAAAGCTGCCATTCTTCCTGTCAATCTTTGAACCTCCTTTTTATTTGTTAAAACATCAGGTATTACCTCTATGGATTTAATTTGAGCGGGATTTACCTATATTCCTCTGTTTGATACAAGGAAACCCAAAAAATTGCATAATTGCACTTCAAAAGCGCATTTCTCTAGATTCAACTTCATATTATACCTTCGTAAAATATCAAAAGCAGTAGATAGGTGCTGGAAATGGTCTTGCACTTGTGTTGATTTTACCAACATGTCATCGATGTACACCTCCATCATTTTTCCCAGATGTTCTTGGAACATCTTGGTCACTAACTTTGATAGATGGCTCTAGCATTTTTTAGGCTAAAAGGCATGACTTTATAACAATAAGTTCCCCTATTCGTGATAAATGAGGTTTTTTCCTCGTCTAAAGGATCCATTTTAATCTGATTATAACCAGAATATGCATCTAGAAAGCTTAATAGTTCATGACCTGCGGTAGCATCAATCATTTGATCTATATGAGGCAATGGGAATGAATCTTTGGGGCATGCTTTGTTTAAATCAGTATAATCTACGCATACTCTCCACTTGCCATTCTTTTTAGGTACTACCACGGTGTTTGCCAACCAGTTAGGGTACGTTACCTCTCGTATCGAACCAATCTTCAAGAGTTTTTGTACCTCTTCGTCGATCACTTGGTTCTTGAATGGTCCTTGCTTTCTTTTCTTCTGCTTAACAGGTACGAATGATAGATCTTCATTTAGTTTATGAGTCATCACTTCTGGTGGGATGCCTATCATATCTGAGTGGGACCAGGCAAAATAGTCTGCGTTAGCCTTTAAATAATCAATGAACTTACCTCTTCGAGTGGGGCTTAGCGTTGTGCCTATATACACTTTTTGCTCAGGTTTTTGTTCAGATAACGGAACAACTTCAAGCTCCTCCGTAGTTGTTTTGATGTGCTCATCTTCCTCCAGTTCATGAATGACATCCGGCATGGAATCTGCATCTGTGTGGTATAGTACACCTTCCGTGGTAACTTTACTCTTCTGCTCGTAAGTATTTTCTTTCGTGCCTGTTTCAGTAATAATATCTTTCGTACCTATTTGGGCAGTAATTTTTCCATGTCTGTTTGGGCGGTGTTACCTGTTTGGGAGATTTCCTTATATCGTAATTCTTCCACTTCTATTTTCTTGTTGTAGTGTACCACATAATTTATATTTTTTTGTGGTCTGCTGATCTCCTTTGATTCGTTGAATCCCCCATTCAGAGGGAAATTTAATTACCTGGTGCAACATGGAGGGTATCGCTTTCATGTCATGGATCCATGGCCTTCCAATGATCACGTTCTAAGCCATGTGGGTATCGATTACTTGGAACCTATCTCTTTTGATCACCCCCTCAACATAGGTGTTAAGCTCAATTTCTCCTTTTGTTATAACCGTAGAGTTATCAAACCCGGATATGGCTCGTGCTTTTGGGATTACTTGATTCCCCAGTAGCATTTCTTCCATGACTCTTAGCAAAATGATATTGACTGAACTACCTGGATCAATCAACACTCTTTTTACGTTAGTGTCATGAATAAGTAGAGATATTACCATAGCATCATTGTGCGGAAGCATTAATCTGCTGCTATCTGCATCATCGAAGGTTATATCGTCCTCTCCACGAGCACGTTTCCCGTGTGTAATTGTGAACTTTGTGGTTGTTTTGCAAATCACTTCGTTTACTTCTTCACCGCCGTGTATTAGGTTAACGGTTCGTTTTGGAGATGGAGGCTTTGGGGGCTCCTACCTGTTCCTCATGTATGCATGTTTACCTTTATCACTAAACAATTTTGTTAAATAGCCTTGTTTTAACAAATTTTCTACTTCTCCTTGTAGAAATCTGCAATCTGCAGTTTTATGCCCATGACTGTTATGAAATTCACACCAGTGATCTGGGTTTCTTCTACTTGGATTTTACCACATCCCTTTGGGCCATTTGACCTTGTCTCCCATGTTCTTCAATATTGAGACAAGTTCAGTAGTACTTACGTTAAAGGTTGATCCCCAATTTGAGTACTACCTCTAGGTCGTTCATCTCGATCTTTTCTAGATCTAGATGAGGATGAGATTACATCTCTTCCTTGTAGTCTATAGTCCGACCTAGTGTTTTCGAACATGGGGTGGATATCGCGTCCCGAGGCTCCTAAGTAAGGATCGTACCTGTTTTTACCTGATCTTCTATCTGATTCAGGTCGTCTGGATCTGGAATGATCTTCATCTATCGAACGAGCAATGATATCTTCTTCTATTCTGAGTTTAGTATTGTACCTGTTATATACATCGTTCCATGTTGTGGGGGGGAATTCTCTTAGATTCTCCTTAAGTCGCCTGGTGGCTTCTGAGCTTTTATCGTTCAAGTTGCTTGCAAATGCCATGGCTGCCCAATTATCAGGCACCCTGGGTAACTGCATTCTTTCTCGTTGAAACCTGTCTACAAACTCACGGAGTAGTTCCGTGTCTCCTTGTTTTATTTTGAATATGTCTTCCATTCTCTTCTCAACTTTTTGTGCACCAGAGTGTGCTTTTATAAACGAATCTGCAAGCTCAGCAAAAGAGTCAATAGAATTTTCAGGGAGAAGAGAATACCAGGTTAGAGCCCCTTTGGTAAGTGTTTCCCCAAATTTTTTGACAAGGACTGATTCAATCTCTTGTTTCGTTAAGTCGTTTACTTTTACCCCAGTTGTGAAAGCAGTCACATGGTCGCGTGGGTCAGTTGTTCCATCATATTTGGGAACGTCAGCCATTTTAAACTTCTTGGGTATAGGCAAAGGTGCCGCACTAGGCTTCCACGGTTGTTGAGAATATCTATCAACATCGATGCCTTTGATAACAGGTGGTACACCAGGAATTAGTTTGATGTGATCGTTCTGCTCCTTCATCTGTTTCTGCATGGTTAACAGTAAATTTTGTAATTCTGAGTTATTAGATATACCTGGTCTCGTTTCGAGAGATTCATTAGGAGTATCTCCTCTTCCTGAGTTTGCCAACCCGGATTGAGGATTTTCCATGGTGATGGTGTTATTGTGGGGTGGCATTGGCGGTGTAGGCAACACTGCTGGTAATCCTCTCACAGATTCCTGCAAAGCTTGGCTCACATACTCTGTAATCATTTGCTTTACATGATCTTGTTCCACAGTTTGATCATTATTACCATGGTTTCTATTGGATCTTTCTGGGGATTGTTCCCTTGAACCACGTGGGGTTCCTGAAGGTGATGGAACTGGAGTTCCACTTCTTTGATGGTTGTTGTCATTGGGGTTTGACATAATTCAAAGGATATCACTTGGAAAGTAAACGAAGATTATCAGATTCCCGGTAACGGGACCAATTTGTTTAACTAAAGAATTAGACCCTTTGACTAAAGCTTATATTTAAGATGAATACGCGTTACTGATAATCGAGATAATGGAAAAATGAATAATAGACAATATTACAGAAATAAAAGATCGAAGTTGATTGTATTTCGAGAATCAGATGCCTTTACAAGCTGTATTCCCCTCTTTTATATAGGAGATTCTTATAACGTACGACTTCTGCTATGGTTACTCATTAATGACTACTTATGACATTAATGAGTCGTTACAAAGGATAACAGTAAATAGGGGTTCAGTTATATAACGTTCGAGTAATCAATCGTGGGTTCATGAATCTGCCCGTAGCTTTGTCTAGATTCATTCTGACCGTGCCTCTCTCCCGTTTTGATCAAATTGGACTTCTCGTGGCTGATAAGTTTGTGGGTTTACTGAACCGTGTCTCTTTGTACCGTACCTCTTCAAAGAGTTATTTCCAGCTATCGTGTTTTCCCGTGTCCACGTGACTAGTTGAGTTGTCAAAAGATGGCTTACGTGTGAAACTTTTTTTTACCAATACAATCCCCAGTTGCTTCCGCTCTTTCTGCCACAGAAGTCAACTTATCTCTTGAAAAGATTTAGTTGGTTTATCCCCCCCCCTTTTTTTTGTATCAATTAGTGGTTACCCCAGTCCCATCGGGGGTAAATTTAGATTTCCTTAAGTCCTCAAATGACAACTTAGGGGCACCACAATGTATATATAAAAATTTTATACGGCTAAGTATAAGTTAATACTTAGTTTTAGCCGTTTTAATATATAAATTTTGGTTCGACTTTTGTTGAGTTTTTGTTTCACTCTTTAAGTCTTTTGCATGCTTCATTTTTCGAGGTTTTAGTTTTACCTTCGAGTTTTGCATGGAAATGCTTTAGACTACTCGTACCTTTTTGTAATAGGCACGGTGTCATATTAAATGTGTGTCTTTTTGTAATAGGCATAGTTTATAGAAGAGGGCCCTTTATAATTGGCATGAAGAAGACGTCTCAACTTCATGATAATGTAATAGAGTGATAGGAATTTTACACATGTTTAAGAATGTTTCCATGGAAAGTTTTTCTTATTTGAACTTCCATGACATTTTACATGTGTTTTATTATCGTCTAAAACTCATGCTTGCAACTGTTTTTGTTTAACAGATTTGATATACTCTTGTATTTCATAACTGTTTTCATAGGTAACAGTTTTTCGATATTAATACAAGGAAACAACTATTTTTATTAGTAACAGTTTTTGTAAAGATTGGGGTTTTTACCCGCAACTGTTTTGGAAACAGTTTTCTAATAAGTGCGAGGGAAATGTTTTCTTATTCGTAACTGTTTTTATTTGATAATAGTTTCTTGAACAAATACAAGGATTTAGATCTTTTCATCCATAACTGTTTTGTTTGAGAACAGTTTTGAATAAGTATAAAGATGTACATATCTTCCTCATGATTAATATTTTGCCTTTCAACCAGAATATGTTCGAAGGTTTTTGCTTTTTGCATTAGGCTTTGTATTTGGGTGGCTCTTTTTATTTCTTTCGATTCTGCTCGTGTCACTTGTCTCGTTGGGTAGATGGGTCTTCAGGATCGATCTTTTGACTTTCTGATAGTCTTCTTTGCTTCGTCTTAGCCATCCATATTGTATAGTCCCCCAAGTGTTTGAGCTTTCAAGAATGAAATCTTGAGCACTTGATTATTCCTTCCTTGTGGTCCTTTTCCTGAAAAGGAAAAACATTCCGGACTCGAAGGTATATATTTTTTTAGATGATGACTGCTTAACCCTATTTAAAACGTCCATCAGAAAGTGTAACCGTAGACCGGTAATTGTGTTATTTCCTCGCGTCTTTGCAGGTCTAATATCATCATCTGGTGATGGGTTAGCTTTGTACCTATCATCTAAAAAAGTTAGTGAAATTTTTAAATGTTCAAAATAAAATCGAACGTGTGATACCTGACGAGGGGTATTCTTTTCTTTTAGAAGTAATAATTCTTTAGATAGATGTCGTTCCAACTTGTTGGTAGAACTCTGTCGTCCATAGCTTCCAACTCATAGGCGCCTTTCCCAGCTATGCCTCGGATTTTGTAAGGTCCTTCCCAGTTTGGATTTAGCTTTCCTGCACCTGCTTCTTTCGTTGATTGAAAGACTTTTTTGAGGACGAAGTCCCCAATCTTAAAGTACCTGAGATGAGTTTTACGGTTGTAATAACGCTCTATGATTTGTTTTTGATCTGCCATCCGTATCAATGCTACTTCTCTCCGTGGTTCGAGCATGTCCAGGTTGGTCCTTAGTTCGTCATCATTTTCACCTTCCATGGCTGTTGAGAACCTTATGCTTGGTTCGCCAATCTCCACAGGTATTAAGGCTTCTGAGCCATAAACAAGTGCGAACAGAGTTTCTCCCGTGGCTATTTTTGAAGTTGTTCTGTATGCCCATAGTACCGCTGGTAACTCATCAGGCCAATTTCCTTTGGCTTTATCCAGCCGCTTCTTTAGATTGTTGATGATGACCTTATTCGTTGACTCAGCTTGACCATTAGCCACGGGGTGGTATGGCGTTGAAGTGATCTGCTTGATTTGCCAACTTTCGAAGAATTCTATTTTTTGCGAGCCTATGAATTGTGGTCCATTATCACACACGATTTCCTTTGGTATTCCAAAGCGGCATATTATGTTTCTCCATAAGAAGCTTTTAACTTCCTTTTCTCGTACTTGTTGGAGTGCTTCTGCCTCTACCCATTTTGTAAAATAGTCGGTTAGTACGAGTAAAAACCGTACCTGTCCTTTAGCTGTGGGAAGAGGTCCCACTATGTCCATACCCCATTTCATGAAAGGCCATGGGGATATTATTGGACGTAATAATTCCGCAGGTCGATGCATGTTATTGGCAAACCTTTGGCATCTGTCACATTTGGATACGAAATTCTCGGCTTCTTCTTCCATCTTAGGCCAATAGTATCCGGCTCTGATTAGTGTTTTCACTAAGGATCTCGCCCCTGAGTGATTTCCACAGTGTCCTTCGTGGACTTCTTTCATCACAAATTCCGTTTGGTTAGGTCCGAGGCATTTAGCTAGGGGTCCTCCGAACATCTTGCGATAAAGTGAGTTGCGAATAAGGCAGTACCGTGCAGCTTTGCGGCGAAGTGCTTGAGCTGCTTTCCTGTCTTCAGGTACGGTGCCATTCTGCAAAAAATTAAGAATTTCGTTTCTCCAGTCCCAGGTTAGGTTGTTGAAAGTTACCTCATTCCTGTCCTGGTCTATTATTGAATGAAATAGTTGAACGACAATTGTATTGTCTTTGTTCGTTACTTCTGTGACTGTTGCGAGGTTAGCTAGTGCATCTGCTTCTGCATTTTCCTCTCTAGGTATTTGCGTTACCTTCCATGTTTTGAATTGTCTCACGAGCTCTCATGATTTTTCAAGATATTGTTGCATTCTAATCTCTCGAGCGATGTAATTCCGCTGTATCTAATTTACTACCAGTTGGGAGTCCCTGTTGATCACAATTTGCTCGATTGAGAGCTCCCGTGCGAGTTCAAGCCCTGCAATAACAGCTTCGTACTCTACTTCATTGTTAGTTATAAGATAACACTTGATAGCTTGGCGTGTCTTTTCACCCGTGGGTGATATCAAGACTATGACTAAGCCGGCGTCTTTTATATTTGAAGAAGCATCGGTGAACAAGGTCCATAGGCCTGTATTAACACCGTTAAAGAGTTGTAACTCTTTTTATACTTCAGATACAATGCAATTACTAAAGTTAGCAACAAAATCAACTAGTATTTGAGACTTAATTGCAGTCCTAGGCTGGTAGATTATTTCATG